>CAXIWQ010000435.1:0-37209 GCA_964036275.1 Litoditis marina | reverse complement strand
CTTCATGAAAATACGTAAGAGAAGGTTTATCAACACTGGCCCTACTACATTAAATCGGTCATGTTTAGACCAATTACAATGTGTGTTTTCCCTGCGTGTACTAGTCAAGTGTCTCGTGGGACATCGGGAGGAACCTCGAAACATCAATTTATTCTCAATGAGTAACATATTACTTCATGAAAGTAACGTAAGAGAAGGTTATCAACACTGGCCTACTACATTAAATTGGTCATGTTAAGACAATAACAATTATGTTCTCCCTGCGTGTACTAAGTCACATTGTCTCGTGGGAAATGGGAGGAACCTCGAAACATCAATTTATTCTCAATGAGTAACATATTACTTCATGAAAGTAACGTAAGAGAAGGTTTATCAACACTGGCCTACTACATTAAATCGGTCATGTTTAGACAATTACAATTATGTTCTTCCTGCGTGTACTAAGTCACGTGTCTCGTGGGAAATTGGTAGAAACCTCGAAACATCAATTTATACTTCATGAAAATAACGTAAGAGAAGGTTTATCAACACTGGCCCTACTACATTAAATCGGTCATGTTTAGACAATTACAATTGTGTTTTCCCTGCGTGTACTAAGTCACGTGTCTCGTGGGAAATCGGGAGGAACCTCTAAACATCAAGTTATTCTCAATGAGTAACATATTACTTCATGAAAGTAACGTAAGAGAAGGTTTATCAACACTGGCCTACTACATTAAATTGGTCATGTTAAGACAATAACAATTATGTTCTCCCTGCGTGTACTGAGTCACGTGTCTTGTGGGAAATCGGGAAAAACCTCGAGACATCAATTTATTCTCAATGAGTAACATATTACTCCATGAAAATAACGTAAGAGCTGGTTTATCAACACTGGCCTACTACATTAAATCGATCGTGTGTAGACAATAACAATTATGTTCTCCCTGCGTGTACTAAGTCACGTGTCTCGTGGAAAATTGGGAGGAACCCTCGAAACATCAATTTATTCTCAATGAGTAACATATTTCTTCATGAAAGTAACGTAAGAGAAGGTTTATCAACACTGGCCTACTACATTAAATTGGTCATGTTAAGACAATAACAATTATGTTCTCCCTGCGTGTTCTAAGTCACGTGTCTCGTGGAAAATTGGGAGGAACCTCGAAACATCAATTTATTCTCAATGAGTAACATATTACTTCATGAAAATAATGTGAGAGAAGGTTAACCATACTGGCCTACTACATTAAATTGGTCGTGTTTAAACAATTACAATTATTCTCCATGTCCTATCGTCTTTGAACCTCGGCATTTGTGTAATGTATTGTTGGTTTTCTTGTTAGACCGAACACGAGGTGATAGCACTAAATAAAGAACATCATATCACCTCGTGTTCGGTCTAACAAGAAAACCAACAATAAATTACAATTATGTTCTTCCTGCGTGTACTAAGTCACGTGTCTCGTGGGAAATTGGTAGAAACCTCGAAACATCAATTTATACTTCATGAAAATAACGTAAGAGAAGGTTTATCAACACTGGCCCTACTACATTAAATCGGTCATGTTTAGACAATTACAATTGTGTTTTCCTGCGTGTACTAAGTCAAGTGTCTCGTGGGAAATCGGGAGGAACCTCGAAACATCAATTTATTCTCAATGAGTACACATATTACTTCATGAAAGTAACGTAAGAGAAGGTTTATCAACACTGGCCTACTACATTAAATTGGTCATGTTAAGACAATAACAATTATGTTCTCCCTGCGTGTACTAAGTCACTTGTCTCGTGGGAAATTGGGAGGAACCTCGAAACATCAATTTATTCTCAATGAGTACATATTACTTCATGAAAGTAACGTAAGAGAAGGTTTATCAACACTGGCCTACTACATTAAATCGGTCATGTTTAGACAATTACAATTATGTTCTTCCTGCGTGTACTAAGTCACGTGTCTCGTGGGAAATTGGTAGAAACCTCGAAACATCAATTTATACTTCATGAAAATAACGTAAGAGAAGGTTTATCAACACTGGCCCTACTACATTAAATCGGTCATGTTTAGACATTACAATTGTGTTTCCCTGCGTGTACTAAGTCACGTGTCTCGTGGGAAATCGGGAGGAACCTCTAAACATCAAGTTATTCTCAATGAGTAACATATTACTTCATGAAAGTAACGTAAGAGAAGGTTTATCAACACTGGCCTACTACATTAAATTGGGTCATGTTAAGACAATAACAATTATGTTCTCCCTGCGTGTACTGAGTCACGTGTCTTGTGGGAAATCGGGAAAAACCTCGAGACATCAATTTATTCTCAATGAGTAACATATTACTCCATGAAAATAACGTAAGAGCTGGTTTATCAACACTGGCCTACTACATTAAATCGATCGTGTTTAGACAATAACAATTATGTTCTCCCTGCGTGTACTAAGTCACGTGTCTCGTGGAAAATTGGGAGGAACCTCGAAACATCAATTTATTCTCAATGAGTAACATATTTTCTTCATGAAAGTAACGTAAGAGAAGGTTTATCAACACTGGCCTACTACATTAAATTGGTCATGTTAAGACAATAACAATTATGTTCTCCCTGCGTGTTCTAAGTCACGTGGTCTCGTGGAAAATTGGGAGGAACCTCGAAACATCAATTTATTCTCATGAGTAACATATTTCTTCATGAAAGTAACGTAAGAGAAGGTTTATCAACACTGACCTACTACATTAAATCGGTCATGTTTAGACAATTACAATTATGTTCTCCCTGCGTGTACTGAGTCCCGTGTCTTGTGGGAAATCGGGAAAAACCTCGAGACATCAATTTATTCTCAATGAGTAACATATTACTCCATGAAAATAACGTAAGAGCTGGTTTATCACCACTGGCCTACTACATTAAATCGGTCGTGTTTAGACAATAAGAATTATGTACTCCCTGCGTGTACTGAGTCACGTGTCTTGTGGGAAATTGGGGAGGAACCTCGAAACATCAATTTATTCTCAATGAGTAACATATTACTTCATGAAAGTAACGTAAGAGAAGGTTTATCAACACTGGCCTACTACATTAAATTGGTCATGTTAAGACAATAACAATTATGTTCTCCCTGCGTGTACTGAGTCACGTGTCTTGTGGGAAATTGGGAGAACCTTAAACATCAATTTATTCTCAATGAGTAACATATTACTTCATGAAAGTAACGTAAGAGAAGGTTATCAACACTGGCCTACTACATTAAATTGGTCATGTTAAGACAATTACAATTATGTTCTCCCTGCGTGTACTGAGTCACGTGGTCTCGTGGGGAATTGGGAGGAACCTTGAAACATTAATTTATTCTCAATGAGTAACATATTACTTCATGAAAGTACGTAAGAGAAGGTTCATCAACACTGGCCTACTACATTAAATCGATCATGTTTAGACAATTACAATTATGTTCTCCCTGCGTGTACTGAGTCACGTGTCTCGTGGGAAATGGGAGGAACCTCGAAACATCAATTTATTCTCAATGAGTAACATATTACTTCATGAAAGTAACGTAAGAGAAGGTTCATCAACACTGGCCTACTACATTAATCGTCATGTTTAGACAATTACAATTATGTTCTCCCTGCGTGTACTGAGTCACGTGTATCGTGTGAAATTGGGTAGAAAACCTCGAAACATCAATTTATTCTCAATGAGTAACTTATTACTTCATGAAAGTAACGTAAGAGAAGGTTTATCAACACTGGCCTACTACATTAAATTGGTCATGTTTAGACAATTACAATTATGTTCTCCCTGCGTGTACTGAGTCACGTGTCTCGTGGGGAAATTGGGAGGAACCTTGAAACATGAATTTATTCTCAATGAGTAACATATACTTCAGGAAAGTAACGTAAGAGAAGGTTTATCAACACTGGCCTACTACATTAAATCGGTCATGTTTAGACAATTACAATTATGTTCTCCCTGCGTGTACTGAGTCACGTGTCTCGGGGAAATTGGAGGAACCTTGAAACATTAATTTATTCTCAATGAGTAACATATTACTTCATGAAAGTAACGTAGAGAAGGTTCATCAACACTGGCCTACTACATTAATCGATCATGTTTAGACAATAACAATTATGTTCTCCCTGCGTGTACTAAGTCACGTGTCTCGTGGAAAATTGGGAGGAACCTCGAAACATCAATTTATTCTCAATGAGTAACTTATTACTTCATGAAAGTAACGTAAGAGAAGGTTCATCAACACTGGCCTACTACATTAAATCGGTCATGTTTAGACAATTACAATTATGTTCTCCCTGCGTGTACTGAGTCACGGGTCTCGTGGGAAATTGGGAGGAACCTCGAAACATCAATTTATTCTCAATGAGTAACTTATTACTTCATGAAAGTAACGTAAGAGAAGGTTTATCAACACTGGCCTACTACATTAATTGGTCATGTTTAGACAATTACAATTATGTTCTCCCTGCGTGTACTGAGTCACGTGTCTCGTGGGAAATTGGGAGGAACCTTGAAACATTAATTTATTCTCAATGAGTAACATATTACTTCATGAAAGTAACGTAAGAGAAGGTTTATCAACACTGGCCTACTACATTAAATCGGTCATGTTTAGACAATTACAATTATGTTCTCCCCTGCGTGTACTGAGTCACGTGTCTCGTGGGAAATTGGAGGAACCTTGAATCATCAATTTATTCTCAATGAGTAACATATTACTTCATGAAAGTAACGTAAGAGCTGGTTTATCAACACTGGCCTACTACATTAAATCGGTCGTGTGTGGGACAATAACAATTATGTTCTCCCTGCAGGTACTAAGTCACTTGTCTCGTGGGAAATTGGGGAGGAACCTCGAGACATCAATTTATCTCAATGAGTAACATATTACTCCATGAAAATAACGTAAGAGCTGGTTTATCAACACTGGCCTACTACATTAAATCGGTCGTGTTTGGACAATAACAATTATGTTCTCCCTGCGTGTACTAAGTCACTTGTCTCGTGGGAAATTGGGAGGAACCTCGAAACATCAATTTATTCTCAATGAGTAACATATTACTTCATGAAAATAATGTGAGAGAAGGTTTAACCATACTGGCCTACTACAATAAATTGGTCGTGTTTAAACAATTACAATTATTCTCCATGTCCTATCGTCTTTGAACCTCGGCATTTGTGTAATGTATTGTTGGTTTTCTTGTTAGACCGAACACGAGGTGATAGCACTAAATAAAGAACATCATATCACCTCGTGTTCGGTCTAACAAGAAAACCCAACAATAAATTACAATTATGTTCTTCCTGCGTGTACTAAGTCACGTGTCTCGTGGGAAATTGGTAGAAACCTCGAAACATCATTTATACTTCATGAAAATAACGTAAGAGAAGGTTTATCAACACTGGCCCTACTACATTAAATCGGTCATGTTTAGACAATTACAATTGTGTTTTCCCTGCGTGTACTAAGTCAAGTGTCTCGTGGGAAATCGGGAGGAACCTCGAAACATCAATTTGTTCTCAATGAGTAACATATTACTTCATGAAAGTAACGTAAGAGAAGGTTTATCAACACTGGCCTACTACATTAAATTGGTCATGTTAAGACAATAACAATTATGTTCTCCTGCGTGTACTAAGTCACTTGTCTCGTGGGAAATTGGGAGGAACCTCGAAACATCAATTTATTCTCAATGAGTAACATATTACTTCATGAAAGTAACGTAAGAGAAGGTTTATCAACACTGGCCTACTACATTAAATCGGTCATGTTTAGACAATTACAATTATGTTCTTCCTGCGTGTACTAAGTCACGTGTCTCGTGGGAAATTGGTAGAAACCTCGAAACATCAATTTATACTTCATGAAAATAACGTAAGAGAAGGTTTATCAACACTGGCCCTACTACATTAAATCGGTCATGTTTAGACAATTACAATTGTGTTTTCCCTGGCGTGTACTAAGTCACGTGTCTCGTGGGAAATCGGGAGGAACCTCTAAACATCAAGTTATTCTCAATGAGAACATATTACTTCATGAAAGTAACGTAAGAGAAGGTTTATCAACACTGGCCTACTACATTAAATTGGTCATGTTAAGACAATAACAATTATGTTCTCCCTGCGTGTACTGAGTCACGTGTCTTGTGGGAAATCGGGAAAACCTCGAGACATCAATTTATTCTCTCGAGACATCAATTTATTCTCAATGAGTAACATATTACTCCATGAAAATAACGTAAGAGCTGGTTTATCAACACTGGCCTACTACATTAAATCGATCGTGTTTAGACAATAACAATTATGTTCTCCCTGCGTGTACTAAGTCACGTGTCTCGTGGAAAATTGGGAGGAACCTCGAAACATCAATTTATTCTCAATGAGTAACATATTTCTTCATGAAAGTAACGTAAGAGAAGGTTTATCAACACTGGCCTACTACATTAAATTGGTCATGTTAAGACAATAACAATTATGTTCTCCCTGCGTGTTCTAAGTCACGTGTCTCGTGGAAAATTGGGAGGAACCTCGAAACATCAATTTATTCTCAATGAGTAACATATTACTTCATGAAAATAATGTGAGAGAAGGTTTAACCATACTGGCCTACTACATTAAATTGGTCGTGTTTAAACAATTACAATTATTCTCCATGTCCTATCGTCTTTGAACCTCGGCATTTGTGTAATGTATTGTTGGTTTTCTTGTTAGACCGAACACGAGGTGATAGCACTAAATAAAGAACATCATATCACCTCGTGTTCGGTCTAACAAGAAAACAACAATAAATTACAATTATGTTCTTCCTGCGTGTACTAAGTCACGTGTCTCGTGGGAAATTGGTAGAAACCTCGAAACATCAATTTATACTTCATGAAAATAACGTAAGAGAAGGTTTATCAACACTGGCCCTACTACATTAAATCGGTCATGTTTAGACAATTACAATTGTGTTTTCCCTGCGTGTACTAAGTCAAGTGTCTCGTGGGAAATCGGGAGGAACCTCGAAACATCAATTTATTCTCAATGAGTAACATATTACTTCATGAAAGTAACGTAAGAGAAGGTTTATCAACACTGGCCTACTACATTAAATTGGTCATGTTAAGACAATAACAATTATGTTCTCCCTGCGTGTACTGAGTCACGTGTCTTGTGGGAAATCGGGAAAAACCTCGAGACATCAATTTATTCTCAATGAGTAACATATTACTCCATGAAAATAACGTAAGAGCTGGTTTATCAACACTGGCCTACTACATTAAATCGATCGTGTTTAGACAATAACAATTATGTTCTCCCTGCGTGTACTAAGTCACGTGTCTCGTGGAAAATTGGGAGGAACCTCGAAACATCAATTTATTCTCAATGAGTAACATATTTCTTCATGAAAGTAACGTAAGAGAAGGTTTATCAACACTGGCCTACTACATTAAATTGGTCATGTTAAGACAATAACAATTATGTTCTCCCTGCGTGTTCTAAGTCACGTGTCTCGTGGAAAATTGGGAGGAACCTCGAAACATCAATTTATTCTCAATGAGTAACATATTACTTCATGAAAATAATGTGAGAGAAGGTTTAACCATACTGGCCTACTACATTAAATTGGTCGTGTTTAAACAATTACAATTATTCTCCATGTCCTATCGTCTTTGAACCTCGGCATTAGTGTAATGTATTGTTGGTTTTCTTGTTAGACCGAACACGAGGTGATAGCACTAAATAAAGAACATCATATCACCTCGTGTTCGGTCTAACAAGAAAACCAACAATAAATTACAATTATGTTCTTCCTGCGTGTACTAAGTCACGTGTCTCGTGGGAAATTGGTAGAAACCTCGAAACATCAATTTATACTTCATGAAAATAACGTAAGAGAAGGTTTATCAACACTGGCCCTACTACATTAAATCGGTCATGTTTAGACAATTACAATTGTGTTTTCCCTGCGTGTACTAAGTCACGTGTCTCGTGGGAAATCGGGAGGAACCTCTAAACATCAAGTTATTCTCAATGAGTAACATATTACTTCATGAAAGTAACGTAAGAGAAGGTTTATCAACACTGGCCTACTACATTAAATTGGTCATGTTAAGACAATAACAATTATGTTCTCCCTGCGTGTACTGAGTCACGTGTCTTGTGGGAAATCGGGAAAAACCTCGAGACATCAATTTATTCTCAATGAGTAACATATTACTCCATGAAAATAACGTAAGAGCTGGTTTATCAACACTGGCCTACTACATTAAATCGATCGTGTTTAGACAATAACAATTATGTTCTCCCTGCGTGTACTAAGTCACGTGTCTCGTGGAAAATTGGGAGGAACCTCGAAACATCAATTTATTCTCAATGAGTAACATATTTCTTCATGAAAGTAACGTAAGAGAAGGTTTATCAACACTGGCCTACTACATTAAATTGGTCATGTTAAGACAATAACAATTATGTTCTCCCTGCGTGTTCTAAGTCACGTGTCTCGTGGAAAATTGGGAGGAACCTCGAAACATCAATTTATTCTCAATGAGTAACATATTTCTTCATGAAAGTAACGTAAGAGAAGGTTTATCAACACTGACCTACTACATTAAATCGGTCATGTTTAGACAATTACAATTATGTTCTCCCTGCGTGTACTGAGTCCCGTGTCTTGTGGGAAATCGGGAAAAACCTCGAGACATCAATTTATTCTCAATGAGTAACATATTACTCCATGAAAATAACGTAAGAGCTGGTTTATCAACACTGGCCTACTACATTAAATCGGTCGTGTTTAGACAATAAGAATTATGTACTCCCTGCGTGTACTGAGTCACGTGTCTTGTGGGAAATTGGGAGGAACCTCGAAACATCAATTTATTCTCAATGAGTAACATATTACTTCATGAAAGTAACGTAAGAGAAGGTTTATCAACACTGGCCTACTACATTAAATTGGTCATGTTAAGACAATAACAATTATGTTCTCCCTGCGTGTACTAAGTCACGTGTCTCGTGGAAAATTGGGAGGAACCTCGAAACATCAATTTATTCTCAATGAGTAACATATTACTTCATGAAAGTAACGTAAGAGAAGGTTTATCAACACTGGCCTACTACATTAAATTGGTCATGTTAAGACAATAACAATTATGTTCTCCCTGCGTGTTCTAAGTCACGTGTCTCGTGGAAAATTGGGAGGAACCTCGAAACATCATATTTATTTCTCAATGAGTAACATATTACTTCATGAAAATAATGTGAGAGAAGGTTTAACCATACTGGCCTACTACATTAAATTGGTCGTGTTTAAACAATTACAATTATTCTCCATGTCCTATCGTCTTTGAACCTCGGCATTTGTGTAATGTATTGTTGGTTTTCTTGTTAGACCGAACACGAGGTGATAGCACTAAATAAAGAACATCATATCACCTCGTGTTCGGTCTAACAAGAAAACCAACAATAAATTACAATTATGTTCTTCCTGCGTGTACTAAGTCACGTGTCTCGTGGGAAATGGTAGAAACCTCGAAACATCAATTTATACTTCATGAAAATAACGTAAGAGAAGGTTTATCAACACTGGCCCTACTACATTAAATCGGTCATGTTTAGACAATTACAATTGTGTTTTCCCTGCGTGTACTAAGTCAAGTGTCTCGTGGGAAATCGGGAGGAACCTCGAAACATCAATTTATTCTCAATGAGTAACATATTACTTCATGAAAGTAACGTAAGAGAAGGTTTATCACACTGGCCTACTACATTAAATTGGTCATGTTAAGACAATAACAATTATGTTCTCCCTGCGTGTACTAAGTCACTTGTCTCGTGGGAAATTGGGAGGAACCTCGAAACATCAATTTATTCTCAATGAGTAACATATTACTTCATGAAAGTAACGTAAGAGAAGGTTTATCAACACTGGCCTACTACATTAAATCGGTCATGTTTAGACAATTACAATTATGTTCTTCCTGCGTGTACTAAGTCACGTGTCTCGTGGGAAATTGGTAGAAACCTCGAAACATCAATTTATACTTCATGAAAATAACGTAAGAGAAGGTTTATCAACACTGGCCCTACTACATTAAATCGGTCATGTTTAGACAATTACAATTGTGTTTTCCCTGCGTGTACTAAGTCACGTGTCTCGTGGGAAATCGGGAGGAACCTCTAAACATCAAGTTATTCTCAATGAGTAACATATTACTTCATGAAAGTAACGTAAGAGAAGGTTTATCAACACTGGCCTACTACATTAAATTGGTCATGTTAAGACAATAACAATTATGTTCTCCCTGCGTGTACTGAGTCACGTGTCTTGTGGGAAATCGGGAAAAACCTCGAGACATCAATTTATTCTCAATGAGTAACATATTACTCCATGAAAATAACGTAAGAGCTGGTTTATCAACACTGGCCTACTACATTAAATCGATCGTGTTTAGACAATAACAATTATGTTCTCCCTGCGTGTACTAAGTCACGTGTCTCGTGGAAAATTGGGAGGAACCTCGAAACATCAATTTATTCTCAATGAGTAACATATTTCTTCATGAAAGTAACGTAAGAGAAGGTTTATCAACACTGGCCTACTACATTAAATTGGTCATGTTAAGACAATAACAATTATGTTCTCCCTGCGTGTTCTAAGTCACGTGTCTCGTGGAAAATTGGGAGGAACCTCGAAACATCAATTTATTCTCAATGAGTAACATATTTCTTCATGAAAGTAACGTAAGAGAAGGTTTATCAACACTGACCTACTACATTAAATCGGTCATGTTTAGACAATTACAATTATGTTCTCCCTGCGTGTACTGAGTCCCGTGTCTTGTGGGAAATCGGGAAAAACCTCGAGACATCAATTTATTCTCAATGAGTAACATATTACTCCATGAAAATAACGTAAGAGCTGGTTTATCAACACTGGCCTACTACATTAAATCGGTCGTGTTTAGACAATAAGAATTATGTACTCCCTGCGTGTACTGAGTCACGTGTCTTGTGGGAAATTGGGAGGAACCTCGAAACATCAATTTATTCTCAATGAGTAACATATTACTTCATGAAAGTAACGTAAGAGAAGGTTTATCAACACTGGCCTACTACATTAAATTGGTCATGTTAAGACAATAACAATTATGTTCTCCCTGCGTGTACTGAGTCACGTGTCTTGTGGAAATTGGGAGGAACCTTTAAACATCAATTTATTCTCAATGAGTAACATATTACTTCATGAAAGTAACGTAAGAGAAGGTTTATCAACACTGGCCTACTACATTAAATTGGTCATGTTAAGACAATTACAATTATGTTCTCCCTGCGTGTACTAAGTCACGTGTCTTGTGGGAAATCGGGAAAAACCTCGAGACATCAATTTATTCTCAATGAGTAACATATTACTCCATGAAAATAACGTAAGAGCTGGTTTATCAACACTGGCCTACTACATTAAATCGATCGTGTTTAGACAATAACAATTATGTTCTCCCTGCGTGTACTAAGTCACGTGTCTCGTGGAAAATTGGGAGGAACCTCGAAACATCAATTTATTCTCAATGAGTAACATATTTCTTCATGAAAGTAACGTAAGAGAAGGTTTATCAACACTGGCCTACTACATTAAATCGGTCATGTTTAGACAATTACAATTATGTTCTCCCTGCGTGTACTGAGTCACGTGTCTCGTGGGAAATTGGAAGGAACCGCGAAACATCAATTTATTCTCAATGAGTAACATATTACTTCATGAAAGTAACGTAAGAGAAGGTTTATCAACACTGGCCTACTACATTAAATCGGTCATGTTTAGACAATTACAATTATGTTCTCCCCGCGTGTACTAAGTCACGTGTCTTGTGGAAATCGGGAAAAACCTCGAGACATCAATTTATTCTCAATGAGTAACATATTACTCCATGAAAATAACGTAAGAGCTGGTTTATCAACACTGGCCTACTACATTAAATCGGTCGTGTTTAGCCAATAACAATTATGTTCTCCCTGCGTGTACTAAGTCACTTGTCTCGTGGGAAATTGGGAGGAACCTCGAAACATCAATTTATTCTCAATGAGTAACATATTACTTCATGAAAATAATGTAAGAGAAGGTTTAACCATACTGGCCTACTACATTAAATTGGTCGTGTTTAAACAATTACAATTATTCTCCATGTCCTATCGTCTTTGAACCTCGGCATTTGTGTAATGTATTGTTGGTTTTCTTGTTAGACCGAACACGAGGTGATAGCACTAAATAAAGAACATCATATCACCTCGTGTTCGGTCTAACAAGAAAACCAACAATAAATTACAATTATGTTCTTCCTGCGTGTACTAAGTCACGTGTCTCGTGGGAAATTGGTAGAAACCTCGAAACATCAATTTATACTTCATGAAAATAACGTAAGAGAAGGTTTATCAACACTGGCCCTACTACATTAAATCGGTCATGTTTAGACAATTACAATTGTGTTTTCCCTGCGTGTACTAAGTCACGTGTCTCGTGGGAAATCGGGAGGAACCTCTAAACATCAATTTATTCTCCATGAGTAACATATTACTTCATGAAAGTAACGTAAGAGAAGGTTTATCAACACTGGCCTACTACATTAAATTGGTCATGTTAAGACAATAACAATTATGTTCTCCCTGCGTGTACTGAGTCACGTGTCTTGTGGGAAATCGGGAAAAACCTCGAGACATCAATTTATTCTCAATGAGTAACATATTACTCCATAAAAATAACGTAAGAGCTGGTTTATCAACACTGGCCTACTACATTAAATCGATCGTGTTTAGACAATAACAATTATGTTCTCCCTGCGTGTACTAAGTCACGTGTCTCGTGGGAAATCGGGAGGAACCTCTAAACATCAATTTATTCTCCATGAGTAACATATTACTTCATGAAAGTAACGTAAGAGAAGGTTTATCAACACTGGCCTACTACATTAAATTGGTCATGTTAAGACAATAACAATTATGTTCTCCCTGCGTGTACTGAGTCACGTGTCTTGTGGGAAATCGGGAAAAACCTCGAGACATCAATTTATTCTCAATGAGTAACATATTACTCCATAAAAATAACGTAAGAGCTGGTTTATCAACACTGGCCTACTACATTAAATCGATCGTGTTTAGACAATAACAATTATGTTCTCCCTGCGTGTACTAAGTCACGTGTCTCGTGGAAAATTGGGAGGAACCTCGAAACATCAATTTATTCTCAATGAGTAACATATTTCTTCATGAAAGTAACGTAAGAGAAGGTTTATCAACACTGGCCTACTACATTAAATCGGTCATGTTTAGACAATTACAATTATGTTCTCCCTGCGTGTACTGAGTCACGTGTCTCGTGGGAAATTGGGAAGAACCTCGAAACATCAATTTATTCTCAATGAGTAACATATTTCTTCATGAAAGTAACGTAAGAGAAGGTTTATCAACACTGGCCTACTACATTAAATCGGTCATGTTTAGACAATTACAATTATGTTCTCCCTGCGTGTACTAAGTCACGTGTCTCGTGGAAAATTGGGAGGAACCTCGAAACATCAATTTATTCTCAATGAGTAACATATTTCTTCATGAAAGTAACGTAAGAGAAGGTTTATCAACACTGGCCTACTACATTAAATCGGTCATGTTTAGACAATTACAATTATGTTCTCCCTGCGTGTACTGAGTCACGTGTCTCGTGGGAAATTGGAAGGAACCGCGAAACATCAATTTATTCTCAATGAGTAACATATTACTTCATGAAAGTAACGTAAGAGAAGATTTATCAACACTGGCCTACTACATTTAATCGGTCATGTTTAGACAATTACAATTATGTTCTCCCCGCGTGTACTAAGTCACGTGTCTTGTGGGAAATCGGGAAAAACCTCGAGACATCAATTTATTCTCAATGAGTAACATATTACTCCATGAAAATAACGTAAGAGCTGGTTTATCAACACTGGCCTACTACATTAAATCGGTCGTGTTTAGCCAATAACAATTATGTTCTCCCTGCGTGTACTAAGTCACTTGTCTCGTGGGAAATTGGGAGGAACCTCGAAACATCAATTTATTCTCAATGAGTAACATATTACTTCATGAAAATAATGTAAGAGAAGGTTTAACCATACTGGCCTACTACATTAAATTGGTCGTGTTTAAACAATTACAATTATTCTCTATGTCCTATCGTCTTTGAACCTCGGCATTTGTGTAATGTATTGTTGGTTTTCTTGTTAGACCGAACACGAGGTGATAGCACTAAATAAAGAACATCATATCACCTCGTGTTCGGTCTAACAAGAAAACCAACAATAAATTACAATTATGTTCTTCCTGCGTGTACTAAGTCACGTGTCTCGTGGGAAATTGGTAGAAACCTCGAAACATCAATTTATACTTCATGAAAATAACGTAAGAGAAGGTTTATCAACACTGGCCCTACTACATTAAATCGGTCATGTTTAGACAATTACAATTGTGTTTTCCCTGCGTGTACTAAGTCACGTGTCTTGTGGGAAATCGGGAGGAACCTCTAAACATCAATTTATTCTCAATGAGTAACATATTACTTCATGAAAGTAACGTAAGAGAAGGTTTATCAACACTGGCCTACTACATTAAATTGGTCATGTTAAGACAATAACAATTATGTTCTCCCTGCGTGTACTGAGTCACGTGTCTTGTGGGAAATCGGAAAAACCTCGAGACATCAATTTATTCTCAATGAGTAACATATTACTCCATAAAAATAACGTAAGAGCTGGTTTATCAACACTGGCCTACTACATTAAATCGATCGTGTTTAGACAATAACAATTATGTTCTCCCTGCGTGTACTAAGTCACGTGTCTCGTGGAAAATTGGGAGGAACCTCGAAACATCAATTTATTCTCAATGAGTAACATATTTCTTCATGAAAGTAACGTAAGAGAAGGTTTATCAACACTGGCCTACTACATTAAATCGGTCATGTTTAGACAATTACAATTATGTTCTTCCTGCGTGTACTAAGTCACGTGTCTCGTGGGAAATTGGTAGAAACCTCGAAACATCAATTTATACTTCATGAAAATAACGTAAGAGAAGGTTTATCAACACTGGCCCTACTACATTAAATCGGTCATGTTTAGACAATTACAATTGTGTTTTCCCTGCGTGTACTAAGTCACGTGTCTCGTGGAAATCGGGAGGAACCTCTAAACATCAATTTATTCTCAATGAGTAACATATTACTTCATGAAAGTAACGTAAGAGAAGGTTTATCAACACTGGCCTACTACATTAAATTGGTCATGTTAAGACAATAACAATTATGTTCTCCCTGCGTGTACTGAGTCACGTGTCTTGTGGGAAATCGGGAAAAACCTCGAGACATCAATTTATTCTCAATGAGTAACATATTACTCCATAAAAATAACGTAAGAGCTGGTTTATCAACACTGGCCTACTACATTAAATCGATCGTGTTTAGACAATAACAATTATGTTCTCCCTGCGTGTACTAAGTCACGTGTCTCGTGGAAAATTGGGAGGAACCTCGAAACATCAATTTATTCTCAATGAGTAACATATTTCTTCATGAAAGTAACGTAAGAGAAGGTTTATCAACACTGGCCTACTACATTAAATCGGTCATGTTTAGACAATTACAATTATGTTCTCCCTGCGTGTACTGAGTCACGTGTCTCGTGGGAAATTGGAAGGAACCGCGAAACATCAATTTATTCTCAATGAGTAACATATTACTTCATGAAAGTAACGTAAGAGAAGGTTTATCAACACTGGCCTACTACATTTAATCGGTCATGTTTAGACAATTACAATTATGTTCTCCCCGCGTGTACTAAGTCACGTGTCTTGTGGGAAATCGGGAAAAACCTCGAGACATCAATTTATTCTCAATGAGTAACATATTACTCCATGAAAATAACGTAAGAGCTGGTTTATCAACACTGGCCCACTACATTAAATCGGTCGTGTTTAGCCAATAACAATTATGTTCTCCCTGCGTGTACTAAGTCACTTGTCTCGTGGGAAATTGGGAGGAACCTCGAAACATCAATTTATTCTCAATGAGTAACATATTACTTCATGAAAATAATGTAAGAGAAGGTTTATCCATACTGGCCTACTACATTAAATTGGTCGTGTTTAAACAATTACAATTATTCTCTATGTCCTATCGTCTTTGAACCTCGGCATTTGTGTAATGTATTGTTGGTTTTCTTGTTAGACCGAACACGAGGTGATAGCACTAAATAAAGAACATCATATCACCTCGTGTTCGGTCTAACAAGAAAACCAACAATAAATTACAATTATGTTCTTCCTGCGTGTACTAAGTCACGTGTCTCGTGAGAAATTGGTAGAAACTTCGAAACATCAATTTATACTTCATGAAAATAACGTAAGAGAAGGTTTATCAACACTGGCCCTACTACATTAAATCGGTCATGTTTAGACAATTACAATTGTGTTTTCCTGCGTGTACTAAGTCACGTGTCTCGTGGGAAATCGGGAGGAACCTCTAAACATCAATTTATTCTCAATGAGTAACATATTACTTCATGAAAGTAACGTAAGAGAAGGTTTATCAACACTGGCCTACTACATTAAATTGGTCATGTTAAGACAATAACAATTATGTTCTCCCTGCGTGTACTGAGTCACGTGTCTTGTGGGAAATCGGGAAAAACCTCGAGACATCAATTTATTCTCAATGAGTAACATATTACTCCATAAAAATAACGTAAGAGCTGGTTTATCAACACTGGCCTACTACATTAAATCGATCGTGTTTAGACAATAACAATTATGTTCTCCCTGCGTGTACTAAGTCACGTGTCTCGTGGAAAATTGGGAGGAACCTCGAAACATCAATTTATTCTCAATGAGTAACATATTTCTTCATGAAAGTAACGTAAGAGAAGGTTTATCAACACTGGCCTACTACATTAAATCGGTCATGTTTAGACAATTACAATTATGTTCTCCCTGCGTGTACTGAGTCACGTGTCTCGTGGGAAATTGGGAGGAACCTCGAAACATCAATTTATTCTCAATGAGTAACATATTTCTTCATGAAAGTAACGTAAGAGAAGGTTTATCAACACTGGCCTACTACATTAAATCGGTCATGTTTAGACAATTACAATTATGTTCTCCCTGCGTGTACTAAGTCACTTGTCTCGTGGAAAATTGGGAGGAACCTCGAAACATCAATTTATTCTCAATGAGTAACATATTTCTTCATGAAAGTAACGTAAGAGAAGGTTTATCAACACTGGCCTACTACATTAAATCGGTCATGTTTAGACAATTACAATTATGTTCTCCCTGCGTGTACTGAGTCACGTGTCTCGTGGGAAATTGGAGGAACCTCGAAACATCAATTTATTCTCAATGAGTAACATATTTCTTCATGAAAGTAACGTAAGAGAAGGTTTATCAACACTGGCCTACTACATTAAATCGGTCATGTTTAGACAATTACAATTATGTTCTCCCTGCGTGTACTAAGTCACTTGTCTCGTGGAAATTGGGAGGAACCTCGAAACATCAATTTATTCTCAATGAGTAACATATTACTTCATGAAAATAATGTAAGAGAAGGTTTAACCATACTGGCCTACTACATTAAATCGGTCATGTTTAGACAATTACAATTATGTTCTCCCTGCGTGTACTGAGTCACGTGTCTCGTGGAAATTGGAGGAACCTCGAAACATCAATTTATTCTCAATGAGTAACATATTTCTTCATGAAAGTAACGTAAGAGAAGGTTTATCAACACTGGCCTACTACATTAAATCGGTCATGTTTAGACAATTACAATTATGTTCTCCCTGCGTGTACTAAGTCACTTGTCTCGTGGGAAATTGGGAGGAACCTCGAAACATCAATTTATTCTCAATGAGTAACATATTACTTCATGAAAATAATGTAAGAGAAGGTTTAACCATACTGGCCTACTACATTAAATTGGTCGTGTTTAAACAATTACAATTATTCTCCATGTCCTATCGTCTTTGAACCTCGGCATTTGTGTAATGTATTGTTGGTTTTCTTGTTAGACCGAACACGAGGTGATAGCACTAAATAAAGAACATCATATCACCTCGTGTTCGGTCTAACAAGAAAACCAACAATAAATTACAATTATGTTCTTCCTGCGTGTACTAAGTCACGTGTCTCGTGGGAAATTGGTAGAAACCTCGAAACATCAATTTATACTTCATGAAAATAACGTAAGAGAAGGTTGATCAACACTGGCCCTACTACATTAAATCGGTCATGTTTAGACAATTACAATTGTGTTTTCCCTGCGTGTACTAAGTCACGTGTCTCGTGGGAAATCGGGAGGAACCTCTAAACATCAATTTATTCTCACTGAGTACTCTGATAGATTTCTGCCGAGTGCGAGCCGGAAGGTCGGGTTGGCAGCGGGCAGTAATCCGGCTCGCCGCGGAAAACCCCAACCAGCTCACGATCGACCTCCCCGCGCATTTGTGCAACACGTACTAAATACGGCGCTACCAAATACGTGCTGGCGACCCTTCGAGAAACAAATCAGGGCTAAAGCATTCAGCCCATATGCGCTCTGGCAAATGAACTCTTGAAGTTTTACCTTCTTTAAGAGTTCTGTTGCCCAAAAGCCAAGAAAGATATGTTTTTTCGAAAACATTTTTGTTCAGCAAATAGTTTTGTTTTGCTTTCTATTAAATACTTTTCAATTAAAAATTATTTTTTGACATCGGATCAGAAATTGAATAAACGGTTATATAGTTGCAATAAGTAGTGTTTACAACTTCTAATTGAATGAAAAGAACTGGTTAGTGAAAAACGTGTGATATTCGAATGTGTTCACTTGATAAATTTTGCGGGTGCCAGCCCGTTTGTTGACGGCGGCGGGCACATTTGTAAAAACGGAAGTTATCCGTCTGGCACCGCGCAGCAATCGGGCGCGCGCCGGGCAAGATTCTTTCTCAGTAACATATTACTTCATGAAAGTAACGTAAGAGAAGGTTTATCAACACTGGCCTACTACATTAAATTGGTCATGTTAAGACAATAACAATTATGTTCTCCCTGCGTGTACTGAGTCACGTGTCTTGTGGGAAATCGGGAAAAACCTCGAGACATCAATTTATTCTCAATGAGTAACATATTACTCCATAAAAATAACGTAAGAGCTGGTTTATCAACACTGGCCTACTACATTAAATCGATCGTGTTTAGACAATAACAATTATGTTCTCCCTGCGTGTACTAAGTCACGTGTCTCGTGGAAAATTGGGAGGAACCTCGAAACATCAATTTATTCTCAATGAGTAACATATTTCTTCATGAAAGTAACGTAAGAGAAGGTTTATCAACACTGGCCTACTACATTAAATCGGTCATGTTTAGACAATTACAATTATGTTCTCCCTGCGTGTACTGAGTCACGTGTCTCGTGGGAAATTGGAAGGAACCGCGAAACATCAATTTATTCTCAATGAGTAACATATTACTTCATGAAAGTAACGTAAGAGAAGGTTTATCAACACTGGCCTACTACATTTAATCGGTCATGTTTAGACAATTACAATTATGTTCTCCCGCGTGTACTAAGTCACGTGTCTTGTGGGAAATCGGGAAAAACCTCGAGACATCAATTTATTCTCAATGAGTAACATATTACTCCATGAAAATAACGTAAGAGCTGGTTTATCAACACTGGCCCACTACATTAAATCGGTCGTGTTTAGCCAATAACAATTATGTTCTCCCTGCGTGTACTAAGTCACTTGTCTCGTGGGAAATTGGGAGGAACCTCGAAACATCAATTTATTCTCAATGAGTAACATATTACTTCATGAAAATAATGTAAGAGAAGGTTTATCCATACTGGCCTACTACATTAAATTGGTCGTGTTTAAACAATTACAATTATTCTCTATGTCCTATCGTCTTTGAACCTCGGCATTTGTGTAATGTATTGTTGGTTTTCTTGTTAGACCGAACACGAGGTGATAGCACTAAATAAAGAACATCATATCACCTCGTGTTCGGTCTAACAAGAAAACCAACAATAAATTACAATTATGTTCTTCCTGCGTGTACTAAGTCACGTGTCTCGTGAGAAATTGGTAGAAACTTCGAAACATCAATTTATACTTCATGAAAATAACGTAAGAGAAGGTTTATCAACACTGGCCCTACTACATTAAATCGGTCATGTTTAGACAATTACAATTGTGTTTTCCCTGCGTGTACTAAGTCACGTGTCTCGTGGGAAATCGGGAGGAACCTCTAAACATCAATTTATTCTCAATGAGTAACATATTACTTCATGAAAGTAACGTAAGAGAAGGTTTATCAACACTGGCCTACTACATTAAATTGGTCATGTTAAGACAATAACAATTATGTTCTCCCTGCGTGTACTGAGTCACGTGTCTTGTGGGAAATCGGGAAAAACCTCGAGACATCAATTTATTCTCAATGAGTAACATATTACTCCATAAAAATAACGTAAGAGCTGGTTTATCAACACTGGCCTACTACATTAAATCGATCGTGTTTAGACAATAACAATTATGTTCTCCCTGCGTGTACTAAGTCACGTGTCTCGTGGAAAATTGGGAGGAACCTCGAAACATCAATTTATTCTCAATGAGTAACATATTTCTTCATGAAAGTAACGTAAGAGAAGGTTTATCAACACTGGCCTACTACATTAAATCGGTCATGTTTAGACAATTACAATTATGTTCTCCCTGCGTGTACTGAGTCACGTGTCTCGTGGGAAATTGGGAGGAACCTCGAAACATCAATTTATTCTCAATGAGTAACATATTTCTTCATGAAAGTAACGTAAGAGAAGGTTTATCAACACTGGCCTACTACATTAAATCGGTCATGTTTAGACAATTACAATTATGTTCTCCCTGCGTGTACTAAGTCACTTGTCTCGTGGAAAATTGGGAGGAACCTCGAAACATCAATTTATTCTCAATGAGTAACATATTTCTTCATGAAAGTAACGTAAGAGAAGGTTTATCAACACTGGCCTACTACATTAAATCGGTCATGTTTAGACAATTACAATTATGTTCTCCCTGCGTGTACTGAGTCACGTGTCTCGTGGGAAATTGGAGGAACCTCGAAACATCAATTTATTCTCAATGAGTAACATATTTCTTCATGAAAGTAACGTAAGAGAAGGTTTATCAACACTGGCCTACTACATTAAATCGGTCATGTTTAGACAATTACAATTATGTTCTCCCTGCGTGTACTAAGTCACTTGTCTCGTGGGAAATTGGGAGGAACCTCGAAACATCAATTTATTCTCAATGAGTAACATATTACTTCATGAAAATAATGTAAGAGAAGGTTTAACCATACTGGCCTACTACATTAAATCGGTCATGTTTAGACAATTACAATTATGTTCTCCCTGCGTGTACTGAGTCACGTGTCTCGTGGGAAATTGGGAGGAACCTCGAAACATCAATTTATTCTCAATGAGTAACATATTTCTTCATGAAAGTAACGTAAGAGAAGGTTTATCAACACTGGCCTACTACATTAAATCGGTCATGTTTAGACAATTACAATTATGTTCTCCCTGCGTGTACTAAGTCACTTGTCTCGTGGGAAATTGGGAGGAACCTCGAAACATCAATTTATTCTCAATGAGTAACATATTACTTCATGAAAATAATGTAAGAGAAGGTTTAACCATACTGGCCTACTACATTAAATTGGTCGTGTTTAAACAATTACAATTATTCTCCATGTCCTATCGTCTTTGAACCTCGGCATTTGTGTAATGTATTGTTGGTTTTCTTGTTAGACCGAACACGAGGTGATAGCACTAAATAAAGAACATCATATCACCTCGTGTTCGGTCTAACAAGAAAACCAACAATAAATTACAATTATGTTCTTCCTGCGTGTACTAAGTCACGTGTCTCGTGGGAAATTGGTAGAAACCTCGAAACATCAATTTATACTTCATGAAAATAACGTAAGAGAAGGTTGATCAACACTGGCCCTACTACATTAAATCGGTCATGTTTAGACAATTACAATTGTGTTTTCCCTGCGTGTACTAAGTCACGTGTCTCGTGGGAAATCGGGAGGAACCTCTAAACATCAATTTATTCTCACTGAGTACTCTGATAGATTTCTGCCGAGTGCGAGCCGGAAGGTCGGGTTGGCAGCGGGCAGTAATCCGGCTCGCCGCGGAAAACCCCAACCAGCTCACGATCGACCTCCCCGCGCATTTGTGCAACACGTACTAAATACGGCGCTACCAAATACGTGCTGGCGACCCTTCGAGAAACAAATCAGGGCTAAAGCATTCAGCCCATATGCGCTCTGGCAAATGAACTCTTGAAGTTTTACCTTCTTTAAGAGTTCTGTTGCCCAAAAGCCAAGAAAGATATGTTTTTTCGAAAACATTTTTGTTCAGCAAATAGTTTTGTTTTGCTTTCTATTAAATACTTTTCAATTAAAAATTATTTTTTGACATCGGATCAGAAATTGAATAAACGGTTATATAGTTGCAATAAGTAGTGTTTACAACTTCTAATTGAATGAAAAGAACTGGTTAGTGAAAAACGTGTGATATTCGAATGTGTTCACTTGATAAATTTTGCCGGGTGCCAGCCCGTTTGTTGACGGCGGCGGGCACATTTGTAAAAACGGAAGTTATCCGTCTGGCACCGCGCAGCAATCGGGCGCGCGCCGGGCAAGATTCTTTCTCAGTAACATATTACTTCATGAAAGTAACGTAAGAGAAGGTTTATCAACACTGGCCTACTACATTAAATTGGTCATGTTAAGACAATAACAATTATGTTCTCCCTGCGTGTACTGAGTCACGTGTCTTGTGGGAAATCGGGAAAAACCTCGAGACATCAATTTATTCTCAATGAGTAACATATAACTCCATGAAAATAACGTAAGAGCTGGTTTATCAACACTGGCCTACTACATTAAATCGATCGTGTTTAGACAATAACAATTATGTTCTCCCTGCGTGTACTAAGTCACGTGTCTCGTGGAAAATTGGGAGGAACCTCGAAACATCAATTTATTCTCAATGAGTAACATATTTCTTCATGAAAGTAACGTAAGAGAAGGTTTATCAACACTGGCCTACTACATTAAATCGGTCATGTTTAGACAATTACAATTATGTTCTCCCTGCGTGTACTGAGTCACGTGTCTCGTGGGAAATTGGGAGGAACCTCGAAACATCAATTTATTCTCAATGAGTAACATATTTCTTCATGAAAGTAACGTAAGAGAAGGTTTATCAACACTGGCCTACTACATTAAATCGGTCATGTTTAGACAATTACAATTATGTTCTCCCTGCGTGTACTAAGTCACTTGTCTCGTGGGAAATTGGGAGGAACCTCGAAACATCAATTTATTCTCAATGAGTAACATATTACTTCATGAAAATAATGTAAGAGAAGGTTTAACCATACTGGCCTACTACATTAAATCGGTCATGTTTAGACAATTACAATTATGTTCTCCCTGCGTGTACTGAGTCACGTGTCTCGTGGGAAATTGGGAGGAACCTCGAAACATCAATTTATTCTCAATGAGTAACATATTTCTTCATGAAAGTAACGTAAGAGAAGGTTTATCAACACTGGCCTACTACATTAAATCGGTCATGTTTAGACAATTACAATTATGTTCTCCCTGCGTGTACTAAGTCACTTGTCTCGTGGGAAATTGGGAGGAACCTCGAAACATCAATTTATTCTCAATGAGTAACATATTACTTCATGAAAATAATGTAAGAGAAGGTTTAACCATACTGGCCTACTACATTAAATTGGTCGTGTTTAAACAATTACAATTATTCTCCATGTCCTATCGTCTTTGAACCTCGGCATTTGTGTAATGTATTGTTGGTTTTCTTGTTAGACCGAACACGAGGTGATAGCACTAAATAAAGAACATCATATCACCTCGTGTTCGGTCTAACAAGAAAGCCAACAATAAATTACAATTATGTTCTTCCTGCGTGTACTAAGTCACGTGTCTCGTGGGAAATTGGTAGAAACCTCGAAACATCAATTTATACTTCATGAAAATAACGTAAGAGAAGGTTTGTCAACACTGGCCCTACTACATTAAATCGGTCATGTTTAGACAATTACAATTGTGTTTTCCCTGCGTGTACTAAGTCACGTGTCTCGTGGGAAATCGGGAGGAACCTCTAAACATCAATTTATTCTCAATGAGTAACATATTACTTCATGAAAGTAACGTAAGAGAAGGTTTATCAACACTGGCCTACTACATTAAATTGGTCATGTTAAGACAATAACAATTATGTTCTCCCTGCGTGTACTGAGTCACGTGTCTTGTGGGAAATCGGGAAAAACCTCGAGACATCAATTTATTCTCAATGAGTAACATATTACTCCATGAAAATAACGTAAGAGCTGGTTTATCAACACTGGCCTACTACATTAAATCGATCGTGTTTAGACAATAACAATTATGTTCTCCCTGCGTGTACTAAGTCACGTGTCTCGTGGAAAATTGGGAGGAACCTCGAAACATCAATTTATTCTCAATGAGTAACATATTTCTTCATGAAAGTAACGTAAGAGAAGGTTTATCAACACTGGCCTACTACATTAAATCGGTCATGTTTAGACAATTACAATTATGTTCTCCCTGCGTGTACTGAGTCACGTGTCTCGTGGGAAATTGGGAGGAACCTCAAAACATCAATTTATTCTCAATGAGTAACATATTTCTTCATGAAAGTAACGTAAGAGAAGGTTTATCAACACTGGCCTACTACATTGAATCGGTCATGTTTAGACAATTACAATTATGTTCTCCCTGCGTGAACTAAGTCACTTGTCTCGTGGGAAATTGGGAGGAACCTCGAAACATCAATTTATTCTCAATGAGTAACATATTACTTCATGAAAATAATGTAAGAGAAGGTTTAACCATACTGGCCTACTACATTAAATTGGTCGTGTTTAAACAATTACAATTATTCTCCATGTCCTATCGTCTTTGAACCTCGGCATTTGTGTAATGTATTGTTGGTTTTCTTGTTAGACCGAACACGAGGTGATAGCACTAAATAAAGAACATCATATCACCTCGTGTTCGGTCTAACAAGAAAACCAACAATAAATTACAATTATGTTCTTCCTGCGTGTACTAAGTCACGTGTCTCGTGGGAATTTGGTAGAAACCTCGAAACATCAATTTATACTTCATGAAAATAACGTAAGAGAAGGTTTATCAACACTGGCCCTATTACATTAAATCGGTCATGTTTAGACAATTACAATTGTGTTTTCCCTGCGTGTACTAAGTCACGTGTCTCGTGGGAAATCGGGAGGAACCTCTAAACATCAATTTATTCTCAATGAGTAACATATTACTCCATGAAAATAACGTAAGAGCTGGTTTATCAACACTGGCCTACTACATTAAATCGATCGTGTTTAGACAATAACAATTATGTTCTCCCTGCGTGTACTAAGTCACGTGTCTCGTGGAAAATTGGGAGGAACCTCGAAACATCAATTTATTCTCAATGAGTAACATATTTCTTCATGAAAGTAACGTAAGAGAAGGTTTATCAACACTGGCCTACTACATTGAATCGGTCATGTTTAGACAATTACAATTATGTTCTCCCTGCGTGTACTGAGTCACGTGTCTCGTGGGAAATTGGGAGGAACCTTGAAACATCAATTTATACTTCATGAAAGTAACGTAAGAGAAGGTTTATCAACACTGGCCTACTACATTAAATCGGTCATGTTTGGACAATTACAATTATGTTCTCCCTGCGTGTACTAAGTCACGTGTCTCGTGGGAAATTGGTAGAAACCTCGAAACATCAATTTATACTTCATGAAAATAACGTAAGAGAAGGTTTATCAACACTGGCCCTACTACATTAAATCGGTCATGTTTAGACAATTACAATTGTGTTTTCCCTGCGTGTACTAAGTCACGTGTCTCGTGGGAAATCGGGAGGAACCTCTAAACATCAATTTATTCTCAATGAGTAACATATTACTTCATGAAAGTAACGTAAGAGAAGGTTTATCAACACTGGCCTACTACATTAAATCGATCGTGTTTAGACAATAAC
This sequence comes from Litoditis marina, assembly GCA_964036275.1. Taxonomy (NCBI): domain Eukaryota; kingdom Metazoa; phylum Nematoda; class Chromadorea; order Rhabditida; family Rhabditidae; genus Litoditis; species Litoditis marina. The sequence goes on along the minus strand of CAXIWQ010000435.1, from coordinate 11,059 downwards.
AATTATGTTCTCCCTGCGTGTACTAAGTCACGTGTCTCGTGGAAAATTGGGAGGAACCTCGAAACATCAATTTATTCTCAATGAGTAACATATTTCTTCATGAAAGTAACGTAAGAGAAGGTTTATCAACACTGGCCTACTACATTAAATTGGTCATGTTAAGACAATAACAATTGTGTTTTCCCTGCGTGTACTAAGTCACGTGTCTCGTGGAAAATTGGGAGGAACCTCTAAACATCAATTTATTCTCAATGAGTAACATATTTCTTCATGAAAGTAACGTAAGAGAAGGTTTATCAACACTGGCCTACTACATTGAATCGGTCATGTTTAGACAATTACAATTATGTTCTCCCTGCGTGAACTAAGTCACTTGTCTCGTGGGAAATTGGGAGGAACCTCGAAACATCAATTTATTCTCAATGAGTAACATATTACTTCATGAAAATAATGTAAGAGAAGGTTTAACCATACTGGCCTACTACATTAAATTGGTCGTGTTTAAACAATTACAATTATTCTCCATGTCCTATCGTCTTTGAACCTCGGCATTTGTGTAATGTATTGTTGGTTTTCTTGTTAGACCGAACACGAGGTGATAGCACTAAATAAAGAACATCATATCACCTCGTGTTCGGTCTAACAAGAAAACCAACAATAAATTACAATTATGTTCTTCCTGCGTGTACTAAGTCACGTGTCTCGTGGGAATTTGGTAGAAACCTCGAAACATCAATTTATACTTCATGAAAATAACGTAAGAGAAGGTTTATCAACACTGGCCCTACTACATTAAATCGGTCATGTTTAGACAATTACAATTGTGTTTTCCCTGCGTGTACTAAGTCACGTGTCTCGTGGGAAATCGGGAGGAACCTCTAAACATCAATTTATTCTCAATGAGTAACATATTGCTCCATGAAAATAACGTAAGAGCTGGTTTATCAACACTGGCCTACTACATTAAATCGATCGTGTTTAGACAATAACAATTATGTTCTCCCTGCGTGTACTAAGTCACGTGTCTCGTGGAAAATTGGGAGGAACCTCGAAACATCAATTTATTCTCAATGAGTAACATATTACTTCATGAAAGTAACGTAAGAGAAGGTTTATCAACACTGGCCTACTACATTGAATCGGTCATGTTTAGACAATTACAATTATGTTCTCCCTGCGTGTACTGAGTCACGTGTCTCGTGGGAAATTGGGAGGAACCTTGAAACATCAATTTATACTTCATGAAAGTAACGTAAGAGAAGGTTTATCAACACTGGCCTACTACATTAAATCGGTCATGTTTAGACAATTACAATTATGTTCTCCCTGCGTGTACTAAGTCACGTGTCTCGTGGGAAATTGGTAGAAACCTCGAAACATCAATTTATACTTCATGAAAATAACGTAAGAGAAGGTTTATCAACACTGGCCCTACTACATTAAATCGGTCATGTTTAGGACAATTACAATTGTGTTTTCCCTGCGTGTACTAAGTCACGTGTCTCGTGGGAAATCGGGAGGAACCTCTAAACATCAATTTATTCTCAATGAGTAACATATTACTTCATGAAAGTAACGTAAGAGAAGGTTTATCAACACTGGCCTACTACATTAAATCGATCGTGTTTAGACAATAACAATTATGTTCTCCCTGCGTGTACTAAGTCACGTGTCTCGTGAAAATTGGGAGGAACCTCTAAACATCAATTTATTCTCAATGAGTAACATATTTCTTCATGAAAGTAACGTAAGAGAAGGTTTATCAACACTGGCCTACTACATTAAATCGGTCATGTTTAGACAATTACAATTATGTTCTCCCTGCGTGTACTGAGTCACGTGTCTCGTGGGAAATTGGAAGGAACCGCGAAACATCAATTTATTCTCAATGAGTAACATATTTCTTCATGAAAGTAACGTAAGAGAAGGTTTATCAACACTGCCTACTACATTAAATTGGTCGTGTTTAAACAATTACAATTATTCTCCATGTCCTATCGTCTTTGAACCTCGGCATTTCTGTAATGTATTGTGGTTTTCTTGTTAGACCGAACACGAGGTGATAGCACTAAATAAAGAACATCATATCACCTCGTGTTCGGTCTAACAAGAAAACCAATAATAAATTACAATTATGTTCTTCCTGCGTGTACTAAGACACGTGTCTCGTGGGAAATTGGTAGAAACCTCGAAACATCAATTTATGCTTCATGAAAATAACGTAAGAGAAGGTTTATCAACACTGGCCCTACTACATTAAATCGGTCATGTTTAGACAATTACAATTGTGTTTTCCCTGCGTTGTACTAAGTCACGTGTCTCGTGGAAATCGGAGGGAACCTCTAAACATCAATTTATTCTCAATGAGTAACATATTACTTCATGAAAGTAACGTAAGAGAAGGTTTATCAACACTGGCCTACTACATTAAATTGGTCATGTTAAGACAATAACAATTATGTTTCTCCCTGCGTGTACTGAGTCACGTGTCTTGTGGGAATCGGGAAAAACCTCGAGACATCAATTTATTCTCAATGAGTAACATATTACTCCATGAAAATAACGTAAGAGCTGGTTTATCAACACTGGCCTACTACATTAAATCGATCGTGTTTAGACAATAACAATTATGTTCTCCCTGCGTGTACTAAGTCACGTGTCCTCGTGGAAAATTGGGAGGAACCTCGAAACATCAAGTTATTCTCAATGAGTAACATATTTCTTCATGAAAGTAACGTAAGAGAAGGTTTATCAACACTGGCCTACTACATTAAATCGGTCATGTTTAGACAATTACAATTATGTTCTCCTGCGTGTACTGAGTCACGTGTCTCGTGGGAAATTGGAAGGAACCGCGAAACATCAATTTATTCTCAATGAGTAACATATTCTTCATGAAAGTAACGTAAGAGAAGGTTATCAACACTGGCCTACTACATTAAATCGGTCATGTTTAGACAATTACAATTATGTTCTCCCTGCGTGTACTAAGTCACTTGTCTCGTGGGAAATTGGGAGGAACCTCGAAACATCAATTTATTCTCAATGAGTAACATATTACTTCATGAAAATAATGTAAAGAGAAGGTTTAACCATACTGGCCTACTACATTAAATTGGTCGTGTTAAACAATTACAATTATTCTCCATGTCCTATCGTCTTTGAACCTCGGCATTTCTGTAATGTATTGTTGGTTTTCTTGTTAGACCGAACACGAGGTGATAGCACTAAATAAAGAACATCATATCACCTCGTGTTCGGTCTAACAAGAAAACCAACAATAAATTACAATTATGTTCTTCCTGCGTGTACTAAGTCACGTGTCTCGTGGGAAATTGGTAGAAACCTCGAAACATCAATTTATACTTCATGAAAATAACGTAAGAGAAGGTTTATCAACACTGGCCCTACTACATTAAATCGGTCATGTTTAGACAATTACAATTGTGTTTTCCCTGCGTGTACTAAGTCACGTGTCTTGTGGGAAATCGGGAGGAACCTCTAAACATAAATTTATTCTCAATGAGTAACATATTACTTCATGAAAGTAACGTAAGAGAAGGGTTATCAACACTGGCCTACTACATTAAATTGGTCATGTTAAGACAATAACAATTATGTTCTCCCTGCGTGTACTGAGTCACGTGTCTTGTGGGAAATCGGGAAAAACCTCGAGACATCAATTTATTCTCAATGAGTAACATATTACTCATGAAAATAACGTAAGAGCTGGTTTATCAACACTGGCCTACTACATTAAATCGATCGTGTTTAGACAATAACAATTATGTTCTCCCTGCGTGTACTAAGTCACGTGTCTCGTGAAAATTGGGAGGAACCTCGAAACATCAAGTTATTCTCAATGAGTAACATATTTCTTCATGAAAGTAACGTAAGAGAAGGTTTATCAACACTGGCCTACTACATTAAATCGGTCATGTTTAGACAATTACAATTATGTTCTCCCTGCGTGTACTGAGTCACGTGTCTCGTGGGAAATTGGAAGGAACCGCGAAACATCAATTTATTCTCAATGAGTAACATATTTCTTCATGAAAGTAACGTAAGAGAAGGTTATCAACACTGGCCTACTACATTAAATCGGTCATGTTTAGACAATTACAATTATGTTCTCCCTGCGTGTACGAAGTCACTTGTCTCGTGGGAAATTGGGAGGAACCTCGAAACATCAATTTATTCTCAATGAGTAACATATTACTTCATGAAAATAATGTAAGAGAAGGTTTAACCATACTGGCCTACTACATTAAATTGGTCGTGTTTAAACAATTACAATTATTCTCCATGTCCTATCGTCTTTGAACCTCGGCATTTCTGTAATGTATTGTTGGTTTTCTTGTTAGACCGAACACGAGGTGATAGCACTAAATAAAGAACATCATATCACCTCGTGTTCGGTCTAACAAGAAAACCAACAAATAATTACAATTATGTTCTTCCTGCGTGTACTAAGTCACGTGTCTCGTGGGAAATTGGTAGAAACCTCGAAACATCAATTTATACTTCATGAAAATAACGTAAGAGAAGGTTTATCAACACTGGCCCTACTACATTAAATCGGTCATGTTTAGACAATTACAATTGTGTTTTCCCTGCGTGTACTAAGTCACGTGTCTTGTGGGAAATCGGGAGGAACCTCTAAACATAAATTTATTCTCAATGAGTAACATATTACTTCATGAAAGTAACGTAAGAGAAGGTTTATCAACACTGGCCTACTACATTAATTGGTCATGTTAAGACAATAACAATTATGTTCTCCCTGCGTGTACTGAGTCACGTGTCTTGTAGGAAATCGGGAAAAACCTCGAGACATCAATTTATTCTCAATGAGTAACATATTACTCCATGAAAATAACGTAAGAGCTGGTTTATCAACACTGGCCTACTACATTAAATCGATCGTGTTTAGACAATAACAATTATGTTCTCCCTGCGTGTACTAAGTCACGTGTCTCGTGGAAATTGGGAGGAACCTCGAAACATCAATTTATTCTCAATGAGTAACATATTTCTTCATGAAAGTAACGTAAGAGAAGGTTTATCAACACTGGCCTACTACATTAAATCGGTCATGTTTAGACAATTACAATTATGTTCTCCCTGCGTGTACTGAGTCACGTGTCTCGTGGGAAATTGGAAGGAACCGCGAAACATCAATTTATTCTCAATGAGTAACATATTACTTCATGAAAGTAACGTAAGAGAAGGTTTATCAACACTGCCTACTACATTAAATCGGTCATGTTTAGACAATTACAATTATGTTCTCCCTGCGTGTACTGAGTCACGTGTCTCGTGGGAAATTGGAAGGAACCGCGAAACATCAATTTATTCTCAATGAGTAACATATTTCTTCATGAAAGTAACGTAAGAGAAGGTTTATCAACACTGGCCTACTACATTAATTGGTCGTGTTTAAACAATTACAATTATTCTCCATGTCCTATCGTCTTTGAACCTCGGCATTTCTGTAATGTATTGTTGGTTTTCTTGTTAGAACCGAACACGAGGTGATAGCACTAAATAAAGAACATCATATCACCTCGTGTTCGGTCTAACAAGAAAACCAATAATAAATTGACAATTATGTTCTTCCTGCGTGTACTAAGACACGTGTCTCGTGGGAAATTGGTAGAACCTCGAAACATCAATTTATGCTTCATGAAAATAACGTAAGAGAAGGTTTATCAACACTGGCCCTACTACATTAAATCGGTCATGTTTAGACAATTACAATTGTGTTTTCCCTGCGTGTACTAAGTCACGTGTCTCGTGGGAAATCGGGAGGACCTCTAAACATCAATTTATTCTCAATGAGTAACATATTACTTCATGAAAGTAACGTAAGAGAAGGTTTATCAACACTGGCCTACTACATTAAATTGGTCATGTTAAGACAATAACAATTATGTTCTCCCTGCGTGTACTGAGTCACGTGTCTTGTGGGAAATCGGGAAAAACCTCGAGACATCATTTATTCTCAATGAGTAACATATTACTCCATGAAAATAACGTAAGAGCTGGTTTATCAACACTGGCCTACTACATTAAATCGATCGTGTTTAGACAATAACAATTATGTTCTCCCTGCGTGTACTAAGTCACGTGTCTCGTGAAAATTGGGAGGAACCTCGAAACATCAAGTTATTCTCATGAGTAACATATTTCTTCATGAAAGTAACGTAAGAGAAGGTTTATCAACACTGGCCTACTACATTAAATCGGTCATGTTTAGACAATTACAATTATGTTCTCCCTGCGTGTACTGAGTCACGTGTCTCGTGGGAAATTGGAAGGAACCGCGAAACATCAATTTATTCTCAATGAGTAACATATTTCTTCATGAAAGTAACGTAAGAGAAGGTTTATCAACACTGGCCTACTACATTAAATCGGTCATGTTTAGACAATTACAATTATGTTCTCCCTGCGTGTACTAAGTCACTTGTCTCGTGGGAAATTGGGAGGAACCTCGAAACATCAATTTATTCTCAATGAGTAACATATTACTTCATGAAAATAATGTAAGAGAAGGTTTAACCATACTGCCTACTACATTAAATTGGTCGTGTTTAAACAATTACAATTATTCTCCATGTCCTATCGTCTTGAACCTCGGCATTTCTGTAATGTATTGTTGGTTTTCTTGTTAGACCGAACACGAGGTGATAGCACTAATAAAGAACATCATATCACCTCGTGTCGGTCTAACAAGAAAACCAACAATAAATTACAATTATGTTCTTCCTGCGTGTACTAAGTCACGTGCTCGTGGGAAATTGGTAGAAACCTCGAACATCAATTTATACTTCATGAAAATAACGTAAGAGAAGGTTTATCAACACTGGCCCTACTACATTAAATCGGTCATGTTTAGACAATTACAATTGTGTTTTCCCTGCGTGTACTAAGTCACGTGTCTTGTGGAAATCGGGAGGAACCTCTAAACATCAATTTATTCTCAATGAGTAACATATTACTTCATGAAAGTAACGTAAGAGAAGGTTTATCACACTGGCCTACTACATTAAATTGGTCATGTTAAGACAATAACAATTATGTTCTCCCTGCGTGTACTGAGTCACGTGTCTTGTAGGAAATCGGGAAAAACCTCGAGACATCAATTTATTCTCAATGAGTAACATATTACTCCATGAAATAACGTAAGAGCTGGTTTATCAACACTGGCCTACTACATTAAATCGATCGTGTTTAGACAATAACAATTATGTTCTCCCTGCGTGTACTAAGTCACGTGTCTCGTGGAAAATTGGGAGGAACCTCGAAACATCAATTTATTCTCAATGAGTAACATATTTCTTCATGAAAGTAACGTAGAGAAGGTTTATCAACACTGGCCTACTACATTAAATCGGTCATGTTTAGACAATTACAATTATGTTCTCCCTGCGTGTACTGAGTCACGTGTCTCGTGGGAAATTGGAAGGAACCGCGAAACATCAATTTATTCTCAATGAGTAACATATTACTTCATGAAAGTAACGTAAGAGAAGGTTTATCAACACTGGCCTACTACATTAAATCGGTCATGTTTAGACAATTACAATTATGTTCTCCCCGCGTGTACTAAGTCACGTGTCTTGTGGGAAATCGGGGAAAAACCTCGAGACATCAATTATTCTCAATGAGTAACATATTACTCCATGAAAATAACGTAAGAGCTGGTTTATCAACACTGGCCTACTACATTAAATCGGTCGTGTTTAGCCAATAACAATTATGTTCTCCCTGCGTGTACTAAGTCACTTGTCTCGTGGGAAATTGGGAGGAACCTCGAACATCAATTTATTCTCAATGAGTAACATATTACTTCATGAAAACAATGTAAGAGAAGGTTTAACCATACTGGCCTACTACATTAAATTGGTCGTGTTTTAAACAATTACAATTATTCTCCATGTTCTATCGTCTTTGAACCTCGGCATTTGTGTAATGTATTGTTGGTTTCTTGTTAGACCGAACACGAGGTGATAGCACTAAATAAAGAACATCATATCACCTCGTGTTCGGTCTAACAAGAAAACCAACAATAAATTACAATTATGTTCTTCCTGCGTGTACTAAGTCACGTGTCTCGTGGGAAATTGGTAGAAACCTCAAAACATCAATTTATACTTCATGAAAATAACGTAAGAGAAGGTTTATCAACACTGGCCTACTACATTAAATCGGTCATGTTTAGACAATTACAATTGTGTTTTCCCTGCGTGTACTAAGTCACGTGTCTCGTGGGAAATCGGGAGGAACCTCTAAACATCAATTTACTCTCAATGAGTAACATATTACTTCATGAAAGTAACGTAAGAGAAGGTTTATCAACACTGGCCTACTACATTAAATTGGTCATGTTAAGACAATAACAATCATGTTCGAGGTGATAGCACTAAATAAAGAACATCATATCACCTCGTGTTCGGTCTAACAAGAAAACCAACAATAAATTACAATTATGTTCTTCCTGCGTGTACTAAGTCACGTGTCTCGTGGGAAATTGGTAGAACCTCGAAACATCAATTTATACTTCATGAAAATAACGTAAGAGAAGGTTTATCAACACTGGCCCTACTACATTAAATCGGTCATGTTTAGGACAATTACAATTGTGTTTTCCTGCGTGTACTAAGTCACGTGTCTCGTGGGAAATCGGGAGGAACCTCTAAACATCAATTTATTCTCAATGAGTAACATATTACTTCATGAAAGTAACGTAAGATAAGTTTATCACACTGGCCTACTACATTAAATTGGTCATGTTAAGACAATAACAATTATGTTCTCCCTGCGTGTACTGAGTCACGTGTCTTGTGGGAAATCGGGAAAAACCTCGAGACATCAATTTATTCTCAATGAGTAACACATTACTCCATGAAAATAACGTAAGAGCTGGTTTATCAACACTGGCCTACTACATTAAATCGATCGTGTTTAGACAATAACAATTATGTTCTCCCTGCGTGTACTAAGTCACGTGTCTCGTGGAAAATTGGGAGGAACCTTGAAACATCATTTATTCTCAATGAGTAACATATTACTCCATGAAAATAACGTAAGAGCTGGTTTATCAACACTGGCCTACTACATTAAATCGATCGTGTTTAGACAATAACAATTATGTTCTCCCTGCGTGTACTAAGTCACGTGTCTCGTGGAAAATTGGGAGGAACCTCGAAACATCAATTTATTCTCAATGAGTAACATATTTCTTCATGAAAGTAACGTAAGAGAAGGTTTATCAACACTGGCCTACTACATTAAATCGGTCATGTATAGACAATTACAATTATGTTCTCCCTGCGTTGTACTGAGTCACGTGTCTCGTGGGAAATTGGGAGAACCTCGAAACATCAATTTATTCTCAATGAGTAACATATTTCTTCATGAAAGTACGTAAGAGAAGGTTTATCAACACTGGCCTACTACATTAAATCGGTCATGTTTAGACAATTACAATTATGTTCTCCCCGCGTGTACTAAGTCACGTGTCTTGTGGGAAATCGGGAAAAACCTCGAGACATCAATTTATTCTCAATGAGTAACATATTACTCCATGAAAATAACGTAAGAGCTGGTTTATCAACACTGGCCTACTACATTAAATTGATCGTGTTTAGACAATAAGAATTATGTTCTCCCTGCGTGTACTAAGTCACGTGTCTCGTGGAAATTGGGAGGAACCTCGAAACATCAATTTATTCTCAATGAGTAACATATTACTTCATGAAAGTAACGTAAGAGAAGGTTTATCAACACTGGCCTACTACATTAAATCGGTCATGTTTAGACAATTACAATTATGTTCTCCCTGCGTGTACTAAGTCACGTGTCTCGTGGGAAATTGGAAGAACCGCGAAACATCAATTTATTCTCAATGAGTAACATATTACTTCATGAAAGTAACGTAAGAGAAGGTTTATCAACACTGGCCTACTACATTAAATCGGTCATGTTTAGACATTACAATTATGTTCTCCCCGCGTGTACTAAGTCACGTGTCTTGTGGGAAATCGGGAAAACCTCGAGACATCAATTTATTCTCAATGAGTAACATATTACTGCCATGAAAATAACGTAAGAGCTGGTTTATCAACACTGGCCTACTACATTAAATTGATCGTGTTTATACAATAATAATTATGTTCTCCCTGCGTGTACTAAGTCACGTGTCTCGTGGGAAATTGAGAGGAACCTCGAAACATCAATTTATTCTCAATGAGTAACATATTACTTCATGAAAGTAACGTAAGAGAAGGTTTATCAACACTGGCCCTACTACATTAAATCGGTCATGTTTAGACAATTACAATTGTGTTTTCCTGCGTGTACTAAGTCACGTGTCTCGTGGGAAATCGGGAGGAACCTCGAGACATCAATTTATTCTCAATGAGTAACAAATTACTCCATGAAAATAACGTAAGAGCTGGTTTATCAACACTGGCCTACTACATTAAATCGGTCATGTTTAGACAATTACAATTGTGTTTTCCCTGCGTGTACTAAGTCACGTGTCTCGTGGGAAATGGGAGGAACCTCGAAACATCAATTTATTCTCAATGAGTAACATATAACTTCGATGAAAGTAACGTAAGAGAAGGTTCATCAACACTGGCCTACTACATTAAATCGGTCATGTTTAGACAATTACAATTATGTTCTCCCTGCGTGTACTGAGTCACGTGTCTCGTGGGAAATTGGGAGGAACCTTGAAACATCAATTTATTCTCAATGAGTAACATATAACTTCATGAAAGTAACGTAAGAGAAGGTTCATCAACACTGGCCTACTACATTAAATCGGTCATGTTTAGACAATTACAATTATGTTCTCCCTGCGTGTACTGAGTCACGTGTCTCGTGGGGAAATTGGGAGGAACCATGAAACATCAATTTATTCTCAATGAGTAACATATAACTTCATGAAAGTAACGTAAGAGAAGGTTTATCAACACTGGCCTACTACATTGAAGTGATCATGTTAAGACAATTACAATTATGTTCTCCCTGCGTGTACTAAGTC
>CAXIWQ010000434.1:0-45311 GCA_964036275.1 Litoditis marina | reverse complement strand
GCAGCGCCCCACAGTCCAGTAGGCCGAGGGTTCTAATCCCTTCACGAACATCATTTTTGTGTGTTGGATTAACCTTTTATGGAGTCAGGATCTCTACACATTAACACAATTGCTTTTTCGAAATATTTTAATATGTTCACACTAAGTTGATGTTTGAAATACAAAAACTGCGTTACAAGTTTGGTTAGTAAGCATTCTCTCAGAGACCGTGATCAATCCTTGATTTCGGGCAGCGCATGTGTGCCGCCGTCTATTTCTTTCTTTCTTCGTGACCATTTGGCTCAGTCGGCAGAGCAGCGCCCCACAGTCCAGTAGGCCGAGGGTTCTAATCCCTTCACGAACATCATTTTTGTGTGTTGGGTTAACCTTTTATGGAGTCAGGATCTCTACACATTAACACAATTGCTTTTTCGAAATATTTTAATATATTCACACTAAGTTGATGTTTGAAATACAAAAACTGCGTTACAAGTTTGGTTAGTAAGCATTCTCTCAGAAACCGTGATCAATCCTTGATTTCGGGCAGCGCACGTGTGCCGCCGTCTATTTCTTTCTTTCTTCGTGACCATTTGGCTCAGTCGGCAGAGCAGCACCCCACAGTCCAGTAGGCCGAGGGTTCTAATCCCTTCACGAACATCATTTTTGTGTGTTGGATTAACCTTTTATGGAGTCAGGATCTCTACACATTAACACAATTGCTTTTCGAAATATTTTAATATGTTCACACTAAGTTGATGTTTGAAATACAAAAACTGCGTTACAAGTTTGGTTAGTAAGCATTCTCTCAGAGACCGTGATCAATCCTTGATTTCGGCAGCGCACGTGTGCCGCCGTCCATTTCTTTCTTTTTCGTGACCATTTGGCTCAGTCGGCAGAGCAGCACCCTACAGTCCAGTAGGCAGAGGGTTCTAATCCCTTCACGAACATCATTTTTGTGTTTGTTGGATCAACCTTTTATGGAGTCAGGATCTCTACACATTAACACAATTGCTTTTTCGAAATATTTTAATATATTCACACTAAGTTGATGTTTGAAATACAAAAACTGCGTTACAAGTTTGGTTAGTAAGCATTCTCTCAGAAGCCGTCATCAATCCTTGATTTCGAGCAGTGCACGTGTGCCGCCGTCCATTTCTTTCTTTCTTCGTGACCATTTGGCTCAGCCGGCAGAGCAGCGCTCTACAGTCCAGTTGACCTAGGGTTCGAATCCTTTCACGGACATCATTTTTGTTTTTGTTCGATTAACCTTTTTATGGAGATAAGATGAACATTTTGAGTTTCTACACATGAGAGAAGTTCAAAAATACCAAGTTTGAACACTAAATCCCACGTAGTGCGAAAATCGCAACTCCATTCACGTCAACTTGGGGGTGTTTTTGGTTAGCACGGCACGGCCACTCAATTATTTCGGGACTGTTTCAACTTATGCTAATAAGACGAACATTTTTGAGTTTCTACACATGAGGGGAGTTCAAAAATACCAAGTTTGAACACTAAATCTCACGTAGGGCAAAAATCGCAACTCCATTCACGTCAATTTGGGGGTGTTTTTGGTTAGCACCGCCACTCAATTATTTCGGGACTGTTTCAACTTATGCAAATAAGATGAACATTTTTGAGTTTCTACACATGAGAGGAGTTCAAAAATACCAAGTTTGAATACTAAATCTCACGTAGGGCGAAAATCGCAACTCCATTCACGTCAACTTGGGGGTGTTTTGGTTAGCACCGCCACTCAATTATTTCGGGACTGTTTCAACTTATGCAAATAAGATGAACATTTTTAAGTTTCTACACATGAGAGGAGTTCAAAAATACCAAGTTTGAATACTAAATCTCACGTAGGGCAAAAATCGCAACTCCATTCACGTCAATTTGGGGGTGTTTTTGGTTAGCACCGCCACTCAATTATTTCGGGACTGTTTCAACTTATACAAATAAGATGAACATTTTTAAGTTTCTACACATGAGAGGAGTTCAAAAATACCAAGTTTGAATACTAAATCTAACGTAGGGCGAAAATCGCAACTCCATTCACGTCAACTTGGGGGTGTTTTTGGTTAGCACGGCCACTCAATTATTTCGGGACTGTTTCAACTTATGCAAATAAGATGAACATTTTTGAGTTTCTACACATGAGAGGAGTTCAAAAACACCAAGTTTGAACACTAAATCCCACGTAGGGCGAAAATCGCAACTCCATTCACGTCAACTTGGGGGTGTTTTTGGTTAGCACGGCCACTCAATTATTTCGGGACTGTTTAAACTTATACAAATAAGATGAACATTTTTAAGTTTCTACACATGAGAGGAGTTCAAAAATACCACGTTTGAATACTAAATCTCACGTAGGGCGAAAATCGCAACTCCATTCACGTCAATTTGGGGTGTTTTTGGTTAGCACCGCCACTCAATTATTTCGGGACTGTTTCAACTTATACAAATAAGATGAACATTTTTAAGTTTCTACACATGAGAGGAGTTCAAAAATACCAAGTTTGAATACTAAATCTCACGTAGGGCGAAAATCGCAACTCCATTCACGTCAACTTGGGGGTGTTTTTGGTTAGCACGGCCACTCAATTATTTCGGGACTGTTTCAACTTATGCAAATAAGATGAACATTTTTGAGTTTCTACACATGAGATGAGTTCAAAAACACCAAGTTTGAACACTAAATCCCACGTAGGGCGAAAATCGCAACTCCATTCACGTCAACTTGGGGGTGTTTTTGGTTAGCACGGCCACTCAATTATTTCGGGACTGTTTCAACTTATACAAATAAGATGAACATTTTTAAGTTTCTACACATGAGAGGAGTTCAAAATACCAAGTTTGAATACTAAATCTCACGTAGGGCGAAAATCGCAACTCCATTCACGTCAACTTGGGGGTGTTTTTGGTTAGCACGGCCACTCAATTATTTCGGGACTGTTTCAACTTATGCAAATAAGATGAACATTTTTGAGTTTCTACACATGAGATGAGTTCAAAAACACCAAGTTTGAACACTAAATCCACGTAGGGCGAAAATCGCAACTCCATTCACGTCAACTTGGGGGTGTTTTTGGTTAGCACGGCCACTCAATTATTTCGGGACTGTTTCAACTTATACAAATAAGATGAACATTTTTAAGTTTCTACACATGAGAGGAGTTCAAAAATACCAAGTTTGAATAGCTAAATCTCACGTACGGCGAAAATCGCAACTCCATTCACGTCAACTTGGGGGTGTTTTTGGTTAGCACCGCCACTCAATTATTTCGGGACTGTTTCAACTTATGCAAATAAGATGAACATTTTTAAGTTTCTACACATGAGAGGAGTTCAAAAATACCAAGTTTGAATACTAAATCTCACGTAGGGCGAAAATCGCAACTCCATTCACGTCAACTTGGGGGTGTTTTTGGTTAGCACCGCCACTCAATTATTTCGGGACTGTTTCAACTTATACAGATAAGATGAACATTTTTAAGTTTCTACACATGAGAGGAGTTCAAAATACCAAGTTTGAATACTAAATCTCACGTAGGGCGAAAATCGCAACTCCATTCACGTCAACTTGGGGGTGTTTTTGGTTAGCACGGCCACTCAATTATTTCGGGACTGTTTCAACTTATGCAAATAAGATGAACATTTTAAGTTTCTACACATGAGAGGAGTTCAAAAATACCAAGTTTGAATACTAAATCTCACGTAGGGCGAAAATCGCAACTCCATTCACGTCAATTTGGGGGTGTTTTGGTTAGCACCGCCACTCAATTATTTCGGGACTGTTTCAACTTATACAAATAAGATGAACATTTTTAAGTTTCTACACATGAGAGGAGTTCAAAATACCAAGTTTGAATACTAAATCTCACGTAGGGCGAAAATCGCAACTCCATTCACGTCAACTTGGGGGTGTTTTTGGTTAGCACGGCCACTCAATTATTTCGGGACTGTTTCAACTTATGCAAATAAGATGAACATTTTGGAGTTCCTACACATGAGAGGAGTTCAAAAACACCAAGTTTGAACACTAAATCACACGTAGGGCGAAAATCGCAACTCCATTCACGTCAACTTGGGGGTGTTTTTGGTTAGCACGGCCACTCAATTATTTCGGGACTGTTTCAACTTATACAAATAAGATGAACATTTTTAAGTTTCTACACATGAGAGAAGTTCAAAAATACCACGTTTGAATACTAAATCTCACGTAGGGCGAAAATCGCAACTCCATTCACGTCAATTTGGGGGTGTTTTTGGTTAGCACCGCCACTCAATTATTTCGGGACTGTTTCAACTTATACAAAAAAGATGAACATTTTTAAGTTTCTACACATGAGAGGAGTTCAAAAATACCAAGTTTGAATACTAAATCTCACGTAGGGCGAAAATCGCAACTCCATTCACGTCAACTTGGGGGTGTTTTTGGTTAGCACGGCCACTCAATTATTTCGGGACTGTTTCAACTTATGCGAATAAGATGAACATTTTTGAGTTTCTACACATGAGAGGAGTTCAAAAACACCAAGTTTGAACACTAAATCCTACGTAGGGCGAAAATCGCAACTCCATTCACGTCAACTTGGGGGTGTTTTTGGTTAGCACGGCCACTCAATTATTTCGGGACTGTTTCAACTTATACAAATAAGATGAACATTTTTAAGTTTCTACACATGAGAGGAGTTCAAAAATACCAAGTTTGAATACTGAATCTCACGTACGGCGAAAATCGCAACTCCATTCACGTCAACTTGGACTTGGGGGTGTTTTGGTTAGCACCGCCACTCAATTATTTCGGGACTGTTTCAACTTATGCAAATAAGATGAACATTTTTAAGTTTCTACACATGAGAGGAGTTCAAAAATACCAAGTTTGAATACTAAATCTCACGTAGGGCGAAAATCGCAACTCCATTCACGTCAACTTGGGGGTGTTTTTGGTTAGCACCGCCACTCAATTATTTCGGGACTGTTTCAACTTATACAAATAAGATGAACATTTTTAAGTTTCTACACATGAGAGGAGTGCAAAAATACCAAGTTTGAATACTAAATCTCACGTAGGGCGAAAATCGCAACTCCATTCACGTCAACTTGGGGTGTTTTTGGTAAGCACCGCCACTCAATTATTTCAGGACTGTTTCAACTTATGCTAATAAGATGAACATTTTGAGTTTCTACACATGAGAGGAGTTCAAAAATACCAAGTTTGAACACTAATTCTCACGTAGGGCAAAAATCGCAACTCCATTCACGTCAATTTGGGGGTGTTTTGGTTAGCACCGCCACTCAATTATTTCGGGACTGTTTCAACTTATGCTAATAAGATGAACATTTTTGAGTTTCTACACATGAGGGGAGTTCAAAAATACAAAGTTTGAATACTAAATCTCACGTAGGGCGAAAATCGCAACTCCATTCACGTCAACTTGGGGGTGTTTTTGGTTAGCACCGCCACTCAATTATTTCGGGACTGTTTCAACTTATGCAAATAAGATGAACATTTTTAAGTTTCTACACATGAGAGGAGTTCAAAAATACCAAGTTTGAATACTAAATCTCACGTAGGGCGAAATCGCAACTCCATTCACGTCAACTTGGGGGTGTTTTTGGTTAGCACCGCCACTCAATTATTTCGGGACTGTTTCAACTTATGCAAATAAGATGAACATTTTTAAGTTTCTACACATGAGAGGAGTTCAAAAATACCAAGTTTGAATACTAAATCTCACGTAGGGCGAAAATCGCAACTCCATTCACGTCAACTTGGGGGTGTTTTTGGTTAGCACCGCCACTCAATTATTTCGGGACTGTTTCAACTTATACAAATAAGATGAACATTTTTAAGTTTCTACACATGAGAGGAGTTCAAAAATACCAAGTTTGAATACTAAATCTCACGTAGGGCGAAAATCGCAACTCCATTCACGTCAACTTGGGGGTGTTTTTGGTTAGCACGGCCACTCAATTATTTCGTAACTGTTTCAACTTATGCAAATAAGATAAACATTTTTAAGTTTCTACACATGAGAGGAGTTCAAAAATACCAAGTTTGAATACTAAATCTCACGTAGGGCGAAAATCGCAACTCCACTCACGTCAATTTGGGGGTGTTTTTGGTTAGCACCGCCACTCAATTATTTCAATACTGTTTCAACTTATGCTAATAAGATGAACATTTTTGAGTTTCTACACATGAGAGGAGTTCAAAAATACAAGTTTGAACACTAAATCTCACGTAGGGCAAAAATCGCAACTCCATTCACGTCAATTTGGGGGTGTTTTTGGTTAGCACGACCACTCAATTATTTCGGGACTGTTTCAACTTATACAAATAAGATGAACATTTTTAAGTTTCTACACATGAGAGGAGTTCAGAAATACCAAGTTTGAATACTAAATCTCACGTACGGCGAAAATCGCAACTCCATTCACGTCAACTTGGACTTGGGGGTGTTTTGGTTAGCACCGCCACTCAATTATTTCGGGACTGTTTCAACTTATGCAAATAAGATGAACATTTTTAAGTTTCTACACATGAGAGGAGTTCAAAAATACCAAGTTTGAATACTAAATCTCACGTAGGGCGAAAATCGCAACTCCATTCACGTCAACTTGGGGGTGTTTTTGGTTAGCACCGCCACTCATTATTTCGGGACTGTTTCAACTTATACAAATAAGATGAACATTTTTGAGTTTCTACACATGAGAGGAGTTCAAAAATACCAAGTTTGAATACTAAATCTCACGTAGGGGCGAAAATCGCAACTCCATTCACGTCAACTTGGGGGTGTTTTCGGTAAGCACCGCCACTCAATTATTTCAGGACTGTTTCAACTTATGCTAATAAGATGAACATTTTTGAGTTTCTACACATGAGAGGAGTTCAAAATACCAAGTTTGAACACTAATTCTCACGTAGGCAAAAATCGCAACTCCATTCACGTCCATTTGGGGGTGTTTTTGGTTAGCACCGCCACTCAATTATTTCGGGACTGTTTCAACTTATGCTAATAAGATGAACATTTTTGAGTTTCTACACATGAGGGGAGTTCAAAAATACAAAGTTTGAATACTAAATCTCACGTAGGGCGAAAATCGCAACTCCATTCACGTCAACTTGGGGGTGTTTTTGGTTAGCACCGCCACTCAATTATTTCGGGACTGTTTCAACTTATGCAAATAAGATGAACATTTTTAAGTTTCTACACATGAGAGGAGTTCAAAAATACCAAGTTTGAATACTAAATCTCACGTAGGGCGAAAATCGCAACTCCATTCACGTCAACTTGGGGGTGTTTTTTGGTTAGCACCGCCACTCAATTATTTCGGGACTGTTTCAACTTATGCAAATAAGATGAACATTTTTAAGTTTCTACACATGAGAGGAGTTCAAAAATACCAAGTTTGAATACTAAATCTCACGTAGGGCGAAAATCGCAACTCCATTCACGTCAATTTGGGGTGTTTTTGGTTAGCACCGCCACTCAATTATTTCGGGACTGTTTCAACTTATACAAATAAGATGAACATTTTTAAGTTTCTACACATGAGAGGAGTTCAAAAATACCAAGTTTGAACACTAAATCCCACGTAGGGGAAAAATCGCAACTCCATTCACGTCAACTTGGGGGTGTTTTTGGTTAGCACCGCCACTCAATTATTTCGGGACTGTTTCAACTTATGCTAATAAGATGAACATTTTTTAGTTTCTACACATGAGAGGAGTTCAAAAATACCAAGTTTGAATACTAAATCTCACGTAGGGCGAAAATCGCAACTCCATTCACGTCAACTTGGGGGTGTTTTGGTTAGCACCGCCACTCAAATATTTCGGGACTGTTTCAACTTATGCTAATAAGATGAATATTTACGAGTTTCTACACATGAGAGGAGTTCAAAAATACCAAGTTTGAACACTAAATCCCACGTAGGGGAAAAATCGCAACTACATTCACGTCAACTTGGGGGTGTTTTTGGTTAGCACGGCCACTCAATTATTTCGGGACTGTTTCAACTTATGCTAATAAGATAAACATTTTAAGTTTCTACACATGAGAGGAGTTCAAAAATACCAAGTTTGAACACTAAATCTCACGTAGGGCGAACATCGCAACTCCATTCACGTCAACTTGGGGGTGTTTTTGGTTAGCACCGCCACTCAATTATTTCGGGACTGTTTCAACTTATGCTAATAAGATGAACATTTTTTAGTTTCTACACATGAGAGGAGTTCAAAAATACCAAGTTTGAACACTAATTCCCACGTAGGGCGAAAATCGCAACTCCATTCACGTCAACTTGGGGGTGTTTTTGGTTAGCACCGCCACTCAATTAATTCGGGACTGTTTCAACTTATGCTAATAAGATGAACATTTTTGAGTTCCTACACACGAGAGGAGTTCAAAAGTACCAAGTTTGAACACTAAATCCCACGTAGGGCGAAAATCGCAACTCCATTCACGTCAATTTGGGGTGTTTTTGGTTAGCACCGCCACTCAATTATTTCGGGACTGTTTCAACTTATGCAAATAAGATGAACATTTTTGAGTTTCTACACATGAGAGGAGTTCAAAAATACCAAGTTTGAACACTTAATCCCACGTAGGGCGGAAATCGCAACTCATTCACGTCAACTTGGGGGTGTTTTTGGTTAGCACCGCCACTCAATTATTTCGGGACTGTTTAAACTTATACAAGTAAGATGAACATTTTTAAGTTTCTACACATGAGAGGAGTTCAAAAATACCACGTTTGAATACTAAATCTCACGTAGGGCGAAAATCGCAACTCCATTCACGTCAATTTGGGGGTGTTTTTGGTTAGCACCGCCACTCAATTATTTCGGGACTGTTTCAACTTATACAAATAAGATGAACATTTTAAGTTTCTACACATGAGAGGAGTTCAAAAATACCAAGTTTGAATACTAAATCTCACGTAGGGCGAAAATCGCAACTCCATTCACGTCAACTTGGGGGTGTTTTTGGTTAGCACGGCCACTCAATTATTTCGGGACTGTTTCAACTTATGCAAATAAGATGAACATTTTTGAGTTTCTACACATGAGAGGAGTTCAAAAACACCAAGTTCGAACACTAAATCTCACGTAGGGCGAAAATCGCAACTCCATTCACATCAATTTGGGGTGTTTTTGGTTAGCACCGCCACTCAATTATTTCGGGACTGTTTCAACTTATACAAATAAGATGAACATTTTTAAGTTTCTACACATGAGAGGAGTTCAAAAATACCAAGTTTGAATACTAAATCTCACGTAGGGCGAAAATCGCAACTCCATTCACGTCAACTTGGGGGTGTTTTTGGTTAGCACGGCCACTCAATTATTTCGGGACTGTTTCAACTTATGCAAATAAGATGAACATTTTTGAGTTTCTACACATGAGAGGAGTTCAAAAACACCAAGTTCGAACACTAAATCCCACGTAGGGCGAAAATCGCAACTCCATTCACGTCAACTTGGGGGTGTTTTGGTTAGCACGGCCACTCAATTATTTCGGGACTGTTTCAACTTATACAAATAAGATGAACATTTTTAAGTTTCTACACATGAGAGGAGTTCAAAAATACCAAGTTTGAATACTAAATCTCACGTACGGCGAAAATCGCAACTCCATTCACGTCAACTTGGGGGTGTTTTTGGTTAGCACCGCCACTCAATTATTTCGGGACTGTTTCAACTTATGCAAATAAGATGAACATTTTTAAGTTTCTACACATGAGAGGAGTTCAAAAATACCAAGTTTGAATACTAAATCTCACGTAGGGCGAAAATCGCAACTCCATTCACGTCAACTTGGGGGTGTTTTTGGTTAGCACCGCCACTCAATTATTTCGGGACTGTTTCAACTTATACAGATAAGATGAACATTTTTAAGTTTCTACACATGAGAGAAGTTCAAAAATACCAAGTTTGAATACTAAATCTCACGTAGGGCGAAAATCGCAACTCCATTCACGTCAACTTGGGGGTGTTTTTGGTTAGCACGGCCACTCAATTATTTCGGGACTGTTTCAACTTATGCAAATAAGATGAACATTTTTAAGTTTCTACACATGAGAGGAGTTCAAAAATACCAAGTTTGAAAACTAAATCTCACGTAGGGCGAAAATCGCAACTCCATTCACGTCAATTTGGGGGTGTTTTTGGTTAGCACCGCCACTCAATTATTTCGGGACTGTTTCAACTTATACAGATAAGATGAACATTTTTAAGTTTCTACACATGAGAGAAGTTCAAAAATACCAAGTTTGAATACTAAATCTCACGTAGGGCGAAAATCGCAACTCCATTCACGTCAACTTGGGGGTGTTTTTGGTTAGCACGGCCACTCAATTATTTCGGGACTGTTTCAACTTATGCAAATAAGATGAACATTTTTAAGTTTCTACACATGAGAGGAGTTCAAAAATACCAAGTTTGAAAACTAAATCTCACGTAGGGCGAAAATCGCAACTCCATTCACGTCAATTTGGGGGTGTTTTTGGTTAGCACCGCCACTCAATTATTTCGGGACTGTTTCAACTTATACAAATAAGATGAACATTTTTAAGTTTCTACACATGAGAGGAGTTCAAAAACACAAGTTTGAACACTAAATCCCACGTAGGGCGAAAATCGCAACTCCATTCACGTCAACTTGGGGGTGTTTTTGGTTCGCACCGCCACTCAATTATTTCGGGACTGTTTCAACTTATGCAAATAAGATGAACAATTTTAAGTTTCTACACATGAGAGGAGTTCAAAAATACCAAGTTTGAATACTAAATCTCACGTAGGGCGAAAATCGCAACTCCATTCACGTCAACTTGGGGGTGTTTTTGGTTAGCACCGCCACTCAATTATTTCGGGACTGTTTCAACTTATACAGATAAGATGAACATTTTTAAATTTCTACACATGAGAGGAGTTCAAAAATACCAAGTTTGAATACTAAATCTCACGTAGGGCGAAAATCGCAACTCCATTCACGTCAATTTGGGGGTGTTTTTGGTTAGCACCGCCACTCAATTATTTCGGGACTGTTTCAACTTATGCAAATAAGATGAACATTTTTAAGTTTCTACACATGAGAGGAGTTCAAAAATACCAAGTTTGAATACTAAATCTAACGTAGGGCGAAAATCGCAACTCCATTCACGTCAACTTGGGGGTGTTTTGGTTAGCACCGCCACTCAATTATTTCGGGACTGTTTCAACTTATACAGATAAGATGAACATTTTTAAGTTCTACACATGAGAGGAGTTCAAAAATACCAAGTTTGAATACTAAATCTCACGTAGGGCGAAAATCGCAACTCCATTCACGTCAATTTGGGGGTGTTTTTGGTTAGCACCGCCACTCAATTATTTCGGACTGTTTCAACTTATGCAAAAAAGATGAACATTTTTAAGTTTCTACACATGAGAGGAGTTCAAAAATACCAAGTTTGAATACTAATCTCACGTAGGGCGAAAATCGCAACTCCATTCACGTCAACTTGGGGGTGTTTTTGGTTAGCACCGCCACTCAATTATTTCGGGACTGTTTCAACTTATACAGATAAGATGAACATTTTTAAGTTTCTACACATAAGAGGAGTTCAAAAATACCAAGTTTGAATACTAAATCTCACGTAGGGCGAAAATCGCAACTCATTCACGTCAATTTGGGTGTGTTTTTGGTTAGCACCGCCACTCAATTATTTCGGGACTGTTTCAACTTATGCAAATAAGATGAACATTTTTGAGTTTCTACACATGAGAGGAGTTCAAAAACACCAAGTTTGAACACTAAATCCCACGTAGGGCGAAAATCGCAACTCCATTCACGTCAACTTGGGGGTGTTTTTGGTTAGCACCGCCACTCAATTATTGCGGGACTGTTTCAACTTATACAAATAAGATGAACATTTTTAAGTTTCTACACATGAGAGGAGTTCAAAAATACCAAGTTTGAATACTAAATCTCACGTAGGGCGAAAATCGCAACTCCATTCACGTCAACTTGGGGTGTTTTTGGTTAGCACGGCCACTCAATTATTTCGGGACTGTTTCAACTTATGCAAATAAGATGAACATTTTTAAGTTTCTACACATGAGAGGAGTTCAAAAATACCAAGTTTGAATACTAAATCTCACGTAGGGCGAAAATCGCAACTCCATTCACGTCAATTTGGGGGTGTTTTTGGTTAGCACCGCCACTCAATTATTTCGGGACTGTTTCAACTTATGCAAATAAGATGAACATTTTTAAGTTTCTACACATGAGAGGAGTTCAAAAATACCAAGTTTGAATACTAAATCTCACGTAGGGCGAAAATCGCAACTCCATTCACGTCAACTTGGGGGTGTTTTTGGTTAGCACCGCCACTCAATTATTTCGGGACTGTTTCAACTTATACAGATAAGATGAACATTTTTAAGTTTCTACACATGAGAGGAGTTCAAAAATACCAAGTTTGAATACTAAATCTCACGTAGGGCGAAAATCGCAACTCCATTCACGTCAATTCGGGGGTGTTTTTGGTTAGCACCGCCACTCAATTATTTCGGGACTGTTTCAACTTATGCAAATAAGATGAACATTTTTGAGTTTCTACACATGAGAGGAGTTCAAAAACACCAAGTTTGAACACTAAATCCCACGTAGGGCGAAAATCGCAACTCCATTCACGTCAATTTGGGGTGTTTTTGGTTAGCACCGCCACTCAATTATTTCGGGACTGTTTTAACTTATGCAAATAAGATGAACATTTTTGAGTTTCTACACATGAGAGGAGTTCAAAAGACCAAGTTTGAACACTAAATCTCACGTAGGGCGAAAATCGCAACTCCATTCACGTCAACTTGGGGGTGTTTTTGGTTAGCACCGCCACTCAATTATTTCAGGACTGTTTCAACTTATGCAAATAAGATGAACATTTTTGAGTTTCTACACATGAGGGGAGTTCAAAAGACCAAGTTTGAACACTAAATCCCACGTAGGGCGAAAATCGCAACTCCATTCACGTCAACTTGGGGGTGTTTTTGGTTAGCACCGCCACTCAATTATTTCGGGACCGTTTCAACTTATGCTAATAAGATGAACATTTTGAAGTTTCTACACATGAGAGGAGTTCAAAAATACCAAGTTTGAATACTAAATCTCACGTACGGCGAAAATCGAAACTCCATTCACGTCAACTTGGGGTGTTTTTGGTTAGCACCGCCACTCAATTATTCGGGACTGTTTCAACTTATACAGATAAGATGAACATTTTTAAGTTTCTACACATGAGAGGAGTTCAAAAATACCAAGTTTGAATACTAAATCTCACGTAGGGCGAAAATCGCAACTCCATTCACGTCAATTCGGGGTGTTTTTGGTTAGCACCGCCACTCAATTATTTCGGGACTGTTTCAACTTATGCAAATAAGATGAACATTTTTGAGTTTCTACACATGAGAGGAGTTCAAAAACACCAAGTTTGAACACTAAATCCCACGTAGGGCGAAAATCGCAACTCCATTCACGTCAATTTGGGGTGTTTTTGGTTAGCACCGCCACTCAATTATTTCGGACTGTTTTAACTTATGCAAATAAGATGAACATTTTTGAGTTTCTACACATGAGAGGAGTTCAAAAGACCAAGTTTGAACACTAAATCTCACGTAGGGCGAAAATCGCAACTCCATTCACGTCAACTTGGGGGTGTTTTTGGTTAGCACCGCCACTCAATTATTTCAGGACTGTTTCAACTTATGCAAATAAGATGAACATTTTTGAGTTTCTACACATGAGGGGAGTTCAAAAGACCAAGTTTGAACACTAAATCCCACGTAGGGCGAAAATCGCAACTCCATTCACGTCAACTTGGGGGTGTTTTTGGTTAGCACCGCCACTCAATTATTTCGGGACCGTTTCAACTTATGCTAATAAGATGAACATTTTGAAGTTTCTACACATGAGAGGAGTTCAAAAATACCAAGTTTGAATACTAAATCTCACGTACGGCGAAAATCGAAACTCCATTCACGTCAACTTGGGGTGTTTTTGGTTAGCACCGCCACTCAATTATTTCGGGACTGTTCAACTTATGCAAATAAGATGAACATTTTTAAGTTTCTACACATGAGAGGAGTTCAAAAATACCAAGTTTGAATACTAAATCTCACGTAGGGCGAAAATCGCAACTCCATTCACGTCAACTTGGGGGTGTTTTTGGTTAGCACCGCCACTCAATTATTTCGGGACTGTTTCAACTTATACAGATAAGATGAACATTTTTAAGTTTCTACACATGAGAGGAGTTCAAAACTACCAAGTTTGAATACTAAATCTCACGTAGGGGGAAAATCGCAACTCCATTCACGTCAACTTGGGGGTGTTTTTGGTTAGCACGGCCACTCAATTATTTCGGGACTGTTTCAACTTATGCAAATAAGATGAACATTTGTAAGTTTCTACACATGAGAGGAGTTCAAAAATACCAAGTTTGAATACTAAATCTCACGTAGGGCGAAAATCGCAACTCCATTCACGTCAATTTGGGGGTGTTTTTGGTTAGCACCGCCACTCAATTATTTCGGGACTGTTTCAACTTATACAAATAAGATGAACATTTTTAAGTTTCTACACATGAGAGGAGTTCAAAAACACCAAGTTTGAACACTAAATCCCACGTAGGGCGAAAATCGCAACTCCATTCACGTCAACTTGGGGGTGTTTTTGGTTAGCACCGCCACTCAATTATTTCGAGACTGTTTCAACTTATGCTAATAAGATGAACATTTTTGAGTTTCTACACATGAGAGGAGTTCAAAAATACCAAGTTTGAATACTAAATCTCACGTAGGGCGAAAATCGCAACTCCATTCACGTCAACTTGGGGGTGTTTTTGGTTAGCACCGCCACTCAATTATTTCGGGACTGTTTCAACTTATGCAAATAAGATGAACATTTTTAAGTTTCTACACATGAGAGGAGTTCAAAAATACCAAGTTTGAATACTAAATCTCACGTAGGGCGAAAATCGCAACTCCATTCACGTCAACTTGGGGGTGTTTTTGGTTAGCACCGCCACTCAATTATTTCGGGACTGTTTCAACTTATGCAAATAAGATGAACATTTTAAGTTTCTACACATGAGAGGAGTTCAAAAATACCAAGTTTGAATACTAAATCTCACGTAGGGCGAAAATCGCAACTCCATTCACGTCAACTTGGGGGTGTTTTTGGTTAGCACCGCCACTCAATTATTGCGGGACTGTTTCAACTAATACAAATAAGATGAACATTTTTAAGTTTCTACACATGAGAGGAGTTCAAAAATACCAAGTTGAATACTAAATCTCACGTAGGGCGAAAATCGCAACTCCATTCACGTCAACTTGGGGGTGTTTTTGGTAGCACGGCCACTCAATTATTTCGGGACTGTTTCAACTTATACAAATAAGATGAACATTTTTAAGTTTCTACACATGAGAGGAGTTCAAAAATACCAAGTTTGAATACTAAATCTCACGTAGGGCGAAAATCGCAACTCCATTCACGTCAACTTGGGGGTGTTTTGGTTAGCACCGCCACTCAATTATTTCGGGACTGTTTCAACTTATGCAAATACGGACATCTTCACGGACATCATTTTTGTGTTGGTTGGATTAACCTTTTATGGAGTCAGGATCTCTACACATTAACACAATTGCTTTTTCTAAATATATTAATATATTCACACTAAGTTGGTGTTTGAAATACAAAAACTGCGTTACAAGTTTGGTTACTAAGCATTCTATCAGAAACCGTGATCAGTCCTTGATTTCGGGCAGCGCACGTGTGGCGCCGTCCATTTCTTTCTTTCTTCGTGACCATTTGGATCAGTCGGTAGAGCAGCGCTCTACAGTCCAGTAGGCCTAGGGTTCGAATCTCTTCACGAACATCATTTTTGTGTTGGTTGGATTAACCTTTCATGGAGTCAGAATCTCTACACATTAACACAATTGTTTTTTCGAAATATTTTAATATATTCACACTAAGTTGATGTTGAAATACAAAAACTGCGTTACAAGTTTGGTTAGTAAGCATTCTCTCAGAAACCGTGATCAATCCTTGATTTCGGGCAGCGCACGTGTGCCGCCGTCTATTTCTTTCTTTCTTCGTGACCATTTGGCTCAGTCGGCAGAGCAGCGCCCCACAGTCCAGTAGGCCGAGGGTTCTAATCCCTTCACGAACATCATTTTTGTGTGTTGGATTAACCTTTTATGGAGTCAGGATCTCTACACATTAACACAATTGCTTTTTCGAAATATTTTAATATGTTCACACTAAGTTGATGTTTGAAATACAAAAACTGCGTTACAAGTTTGGTTAGTAAGCATTCTCTCAGAGACCGTGATCAATCCTTGATTTCGGGCAGCGCATGTGTGCCGCCGTCTATTTCTTTCTTTCTTCGTGACCATTTGGCTCAGTCGGCAGAGCAGCGCCCACAGTCCAGTAGGCCGAGGGTTCTAATCCCTTCACGAACATCATTTTTGTGTGTTGGATTAACCTTTTATGGAGTCAGGATCTCTACACATTAACACAATTGCTTTTTCGAAATATTTTAATATATTCACACTAAGTTGATGTTTGAAATACAAAAACTGCGTTACAAGTTTGGTTAGTAAGCATTCTCTCAGAAACCGTGATCAATCCTTGATTTCGGGCAGCGCACGTGTGCCGCCGTCTATTTCTTTCTTTCTTCGTGACCATTTGGCTCAGTCGGCAGAGCAGCACCCCACAGTCCAGTAGGCCGAGGGTTCTAATCCCTTCACGAACATCATTTTTGTGTGTTGGATTAACCTTTCATGGAGTCAGGATCTCTACACATTAACACAATTGCCTTTCGAAATATTTTAATATATTCACACTAAGTTGATGTTTGAAATACAAAAACTGCGTTACAAGTTTGGTTAGTAAGCATTCTCTCAGAAGCCGTCATCAATCCTTGATTTCGGGCAGTGCACGTGTGACGCCGTCCATTTCTTTCTTTCTTCGTGACCATTTGGCTCAGCCGGCAGAGCAGCGCTCTACAGTCCAGTAGACCTAGGGTTCGAATCCTTTCACGGACATCATTTTTGTTTTTGTTCGATTAACCTTTTTATGGAGATAAGATGAACATTCTTGAGTTTCTACACATGAGAGAAGTTCAAAAATACCAAGTTTGAACACTAAATCCCACGTAGTGCGAAAATCGCAACTCCATTCACTTCAACTTGGGGGTGTTTTTGGTTAGCACCGCCACTCAATTATTTCGGGACTGTTTCAACTTATGCAAATAAGATGAACATTTTTGAGTTTCTACACATGAGAGGAGTTCAAAAACACCAAGTTTGAACACTAAATCCCACGTAGGGCGAAAATCGCAACTCCATTCACGTCAACTTGGGGGTGTTTTTGGTTAGCACGGCCACTCAATTATTTCGGGACTGTTTCAACTTATACAAATAAGACGAACATTTTTAAGTTTCTACACATGAGAGGAGTTCAAAAATACCAAGTTTGAATACTAAATCTCACGTACGGCGAAAATCGCAACTCCATTCACGTCAACTTGGGGGTGTTTTTGGTTAGCACCGCCACTCAATTATTTCGGGACTGTTTCAACTTATGCAAATAAGATGAACATTTTTAAGTTTCTACACATGAGAGGAGTTCAAAAATACCAAGTTTGAATACTAAATCTCACGTAGGGCGAAAATCGCAACTCCATTCACGTCAACTTGGGGGTGTTTTTGGTTAGCACCGCCACTCAATTATTTCGGGACTGTTTCAACTTATACAGATAAGATGAACATTTTTAAGTTTCTACACATGAGAGGAGTTCAAAAATACCAAGTTTGAATACTAAATCTCACGTAGGGCGAAAATCGCAACTCCATTCACGTCAACTTGGGGGTGTTTTTGGTTAGCACGGCCACTCAATTATTTCGGGACTGTTTCAACTTATGCAAATAAGATGAACATTTTTAAGTTTCTACACATGAGAGGAGTTCAAAAATACCAAGTTTGAATACTAAATCTCACGTAGGGCAAAAATCGCAATTCCATTCACGTCAATTTGGGGGTGTTTTTGGTTAGCACCGCCACTCAATTATTTCGGGACTGTTTCAACTTATACAAGTAAGATGAACATTTTTAAGTTTCTACACATGAGAGGAGTTCAAAAATACCAAGTTTGAATACTAAATCTCACGTAGGGCGGAAATCGCAACTCCATTCACGTCAACTTGGGGGTGTTTTTGGTTAGCACGGCCACTCAATTATTTCGGGACTGTTTCAACTTATACAAATAAGATGAACATTTTTAAGTTTCTACACATGAGAGGAGTTCAAAAATACCACGTTTGAATACTAAATCTCACGTAGGGCGAAAATCGCAACTCCATTCACGTCAATTTGGGGGTGTTTTTGGTTAGCACCGCCACTCAATTATTTCGGGACTGTTTCAACTTATACAAATAAGATGAACATTTTTAAGTTTCTACACATGAGAGGAGTTCAAAAATACCAAGTTTGAATACTAAATCTCACGTAGGGCGAAAATCGCAACTCCATTCACGTCAACTTGGGGGTGTTTTTGGTTAGCACCGCCACTCAATTATTTCGGGACTGTTTCAACTTATGCAAATAAGATGAACATTTTTAAGTTTCTACACATGAGAGGAGTTCAAAAATACCAAGTTTGAATACTAAATCTCACGTAGGGCGAAAATCGCAACTCCATTCACGTCAACTTGGGGGTGTTTTTGGTTAGCACCGCCACTCAATTATTTCGGGACTGTTTCAACTTATACAGATAAGATGAACATTTTTAAGTTTCTACACATGAGAGGAGTTCAAAAATACCAAGTTTGAATACTAAATCTCACGTAGGGCGAAAATCGCAACTCCATTCACGTCAACTTGGGGGTGTTTTTGGTTAGCACGGCCACTCAATTATTTCGGGACTGTTTCAACTTATGCAAATAAGATGAACATTTTTAAGTTTCTACACATGAGAGGAGTTCAAAAATACCAAGTTTGAATACTAAATCTCACGTAGGGCAAAAATCGCAATTCCATTCACGTCAATTTGGGGGTGTTTTTGGTTAGCACCGCCACTCAATTATTTCGGGACTGTTTCAACTTATACAAATAAGATGAACATTTTTAAGTTTCTACACATGAGAGGAGTTCAAAAATACCAAGTTTGAATACTAAATCTCACGTAGGGCGGAAATCGCAACTCCATTCACGTCAACTTGGGGGTGTTTTTGGTTAGCACGGCCACTCAATTATTTCGGGACTGTTTCAACTTATGCAAATAAGATGAACATTTTTGAGTTTCTACACATGAGAGGAGTTCAAAAACACCAAGTTTGAACACTAAATCCCACTCTGAACTCCCTGGGACTGGGACGTCGTAGCAGTCGACCGTCCGGGACGCGATGTTTACGCGTCCCAGACGGTTTGACAGCTACGGTCCCAGACGGTTAGTCAGGATCAGCCGTGCCAGCGCGGCCCCAGACCATTCCGAAATTTAATTGATTAATAATATTACTGATTCACTCCGAAACAACCGCATTCATTTGGTAGTATACTTTCTATTCGTGTTTCATTCATGTTTATATACATTAATCCTGCTATTCATAAAGCGAAAAATTCTACGGGAAATTGTGGACGATAGTAAGATTTAAGTTACTATAACTTAAATCTCAATGCTAATTCTTTTTGAAAAAAATACTTTTTTCAAATGAATATGCACAAGCATGTTTTCTCTTTAACACCTAATCGAAGTGAGCACTTCTTTCGTGTGTCAGAGTGGCTTTTAACCTGCTCGAATGAACTAAATTGACTGAGTTGCGCAGAGTGGCACCTCTAGCACGTACGTATCTAATTCTGGCCGGACCGCTGATTACTTTACGAGTGGCAACACAGCTATCATTGCGAGTGCAACGACGTCTGCTACGTTGAGTAATTTGACCCGTACGTCGTCTGCTACCAAGCTAAAATGCGGGTTTTTTTGCGTGACTGCTACGACGTCCCAGTCCCAGGGAGTTCAGAGCACGTAGGGCGAAAATCGCAACTCCATTCACGTCAACTTGGGGGTGTTTTTGGTTAGCACGGCCACTCAATTATTTCGGGACTGTTTCAACTTATACAAATAAGATGAACATTTTTAAGTTTCTACACATGAGAGGAGTTCAAAAATACCACGTTTGAATACTAAATCTCACGTAGGGCGAAAATCGCAACTCCATTCACGTCAATTTGGGGGTGTTTTTGGTTAGCACCGCCACTCAATTATTTCGGGACTGTTTCAACTTATACAAATAAGATGAACATTTTTAAGTTTCTACACATGGGAGGAGTTCAAAAATACCAAGTTTGAATACTAAATCTCACGTAGGGCGAAAATCGCAACTCCATTCACGTCAACTTGGGGGTGTTTTTGGTTAGCACGGTCACTCAATTATTTCGGGACTGTTTCAACTTATGCGAATAAGATGAACATTTTTGAGTTTCTACACACGAGAGGAGTTCAAAAACACCAAGTTTGAACACTAAATCCCACGTAGGGCGAAAATCGCAACTCCATTCACGTCAACTTGGGGGTGTTTTTGGTTAGCACGGCCACTCAATTATTTCGGGACTGTTTCAACTTATACAAATAAGATGAACATTTTTAAGTTTCTACACATGAGAGGAGTTCAAAAATACCAAGTTTGAATACTAAATCTCACGTACGGCGAAAATCGCAACTCCATTCACGTCAACTTGGGGGTGTTTTTGGTTAGCACCGCCACTCAATTATTTCGGGACTGTTTCAACTTATGCAAATAAGATGAACATTTTTAAGTTTCTACACATGAGAGGAGTTCAAAAATACCAAGTTTGAATACTAAATCTCACGTAGGGCGAAAATCGCAACTCCATTCACGTCAACTTGGGGGTGTTTTTGGTTAGCACCGCCACTCAATTATTTCGGGACTGTTTCAACTTATACAAATAAGATGAACATTTTTAAGTTTCTACACATGAGAGGAGTTCAAAAATACCAAGTTTGAATACTAAATCTCACGTAGGGCGAAAGTCGCAACTCCATTCACGTCAACTTGGGGGTGTTTTTGGTTAGCACGGCCACTCAATTATTTCGGGACTGTTTCAACTTATGCAAATAAGATGAACATTTTTGAGTTTCTACACATGAGAGGAGTTCAAAAATACCAAGTTTGAATACTAAATCTCACGTAGGGCGAAAATCGCAACTCCACTCACGTCAATTTGGGGGTGTTTTTGGTTAGCACCGCCACTCAATTATTTCAATACTGTTTCAACTTATGCTAATAAGATGAACATTTTTGAGTTTCTACACATGAGAGGAGTTCAAAAATACCAAGTTTGAACACTAAATCTCACGTAGGGCAAAAATCGCAACTCCATTCACGTCAATTTGGGGGTGTTTTTGGTTAGCACCGCCACTCAATTATTTCGGGACTGTTTCAACGTATGCTAATAAGATGAACATTTTTGAGTTTCTACACATGAGGGGAGTTCAAAAATACCAAGTTTGAATACTAAATCTCACGTAGGGCGAAAATCGCAACTCCATTCACGTCAACTTGGGGGTGTTTTTGGTTAGCACCGCCACTCAATTATTTCGGGACTGTTTCAACTTATGCAAATAAGATGAACATTTTTAAGTTTCTACACATGAGAGGAGTTCAAAAACACCAAGTTTGAACACTAAATCCCACGTAGGGCGAAAATCGCAACTCCATTCACGTCAACTTGGGGGTGTTTTTGGTTAGCACGGCCACTCAATTATTTCGGGACTGTTTCAACTTATACAAATAAGATGAACATTTTTAAGTTTCTACACATGAGAGGAGTTCAAAAATACCAAGTTTGAATACTAAATCTCACGTACGGCGAAAATCGCAACTCCATTCACGTCAACTTGGGGGTGTTTTTGGTTAGCACCGCCACTCAATTATTTCGGGACTGTTTCAACTTATGCAAATAAGATGAACATTTTTAAGTTTCTACACATGAGAGGAGTTCAAAAATACCAAGTTTGAATACTAAATCTCACGTAGGGCGAAAATCGCAACTCCATTCACGTCAACTTGGGGGTGTTTTTGGTTAGCACCGCCACTCAATTATTTCGGGACTGTTTCAACTTATACAAATAAGATGAACATTTTTAAGTTTCTACACATGAGAGGAGTTCAAAAATACCAAGTTTGAATACTAAATCTCACGTAGGGCGAAAGTCGCAACTCCATTCACGTCAACTTGGGGGTGTTTTTGGTTAGCACGGCCACTCAATTATTTCGGGACTGTTTCAACTTATGCAAATAAGATGAACATTTTTGAGTTTCTACACATGAGAGGAGTTCAAAAATACCAAGTTTGAATACTAAATCTCACGTAGGGCGAAAATCGCAACTCCACTCACGTCAATTTGGGGGTGTTTTTGGTTAGCACCGCCACTCAATTATTTCAATACTGTTTCAACTTATGCTAATAAGATGAACATTTTTGAGTTTCTACACATGAGAGGAGTTCAAAAATACCAAGTTTGAACACTAAATCTCACGTAGGGCAAAAATCGCAACTCCATTCACGTCAATTTGGGGGTGTTTTTGGTTAGCACCGCCACTCAATTATTTCGGGACTGTTTCAACGTATGCTAATAAGATGAACATTTTTGAGTTTCTACACATGAGGGGAGTTCAAAAATACCAAGTTTGAATACTAAATCTCACGTAGGGCGAAAATCGCAACTCCATTCACGTCAACTTGGGGGTGTTTTTGGTTAGCACCGCCACTCAATTATTTCGGGACTGTTTCAACTTATGCAAATAAGATGAACATTTTTAAGTTTCTACACATGAGAGGAGTTCAAAAATACCAAGTTTGAATACTAAATCTCACGTAGGGCGAAAATCGCAACTCCATTCACGTCAACTTGGGGGTGTTTTTGGTTAGCACCGCCACTCAATTATTTCGGGACTGTTTCAACTTATACAGATAAGATGAACATTTTTAAGTTTATACACATGAGAGGAGCTCAAAAATACCAAGTTTGAATACTAAATCTCACGTAGGGCGAAAATCGCCACTCCATTCACGTCAACTTGGGGGTGTTTTTGGTTAGCACCGCCACTCAATTATTTCGGGACTGTTTCAACTTATACAAATAAGATGAACATTTTTAAGTTTCTACACATGAGAGGAGTTCAAAAATACCACGTTTGAATACTAAATCTCACGTAGGGCGAAAATCGCAACTCCATTCACGTCAATTTGGGGGTGTTTTTGGTTAGCACCGCCACTCAATTATTTCGGGACTGTTTCAACTTATACAAATAAGATGAACATTTTTAAGTTTCTACACATGAGAGGAGTTCAAAAATACCAAGTTTGAATACTAAATCTCACGTAGGGCGAAAATCGCAACTCCATTCACGTCAACTTGGGGGTGTTTTTGGTTAGCACGGCCACTCAATTATTTCGGGACTGTTTCAACTTATACAAATAAGATGAACATTTTTAAGTTTCTACACATGAGAGGAGTTCAAAAATACCAAGTTTGAACACTAAATCCCACGTAGGGCGAAAATCGCAACTCCATTCACGTCAACTTGGGGGTGTTTTTGGTTAGCACGGCCACTCAATTATTTCGGGACTGTTTCAACTTATACAAATAAGATGAACATTTTTAAGTTTCTACACATGAGAGGAGTTCAAAAATACCAAGTTTGAATACTAAATCTCACGTACGGCGAAAATCGCAACTCCATTCACGTCAACTTGGGGGTGTTTTTGGTTAGCACCGCCACTCAATTATTTCGGGACTGTTTCAACTTATGCAAATAAGATGAACATTTTTAAGTTTCTACACATGAGAGGAGTTCAAAAATACCAAGTTTGAATACTAAATCTCACGTAGGGCGAAAATCGCAACTCCATTCACGTCAACTTGGGGGTGTTTTTGGTTAGCACCGCCACTCAATTATTTCGGGACTGTTTCAACTTATACAAATAAGATGAACATTTTTAAGTTTCTACACATGAGAGGAGTTCAAAAATACCAAGTTTGAATACTAAATCTCACGTAGGGCGAAAGTCGCAACTCCATTCACGTCAACTTGGGGGTGTTTTTGGTTAGCACGGCCACTCAATTATTTCGGGACTGTTTCAACTTATGCAAATAAGATGAACATTTTTGAGTTTCTACACATGAGAGGAGTTCAAAAATACCAAGTTTGAATACTAAATCTCACGTAGGGCGAAAATCGCAACTCCACTCACGTCAATTTGGGGGTGTTTTTGGTTAGCACCGCCACTCAATTATTTCAATACTGTTTCAACTTATGCTAATAAGATGAACATTTTTGAGTTTCTACACATGAGAGGAGTTCAAAAATACCAAGTTTGAACACTAAATCTCACGTAGGGCAAAAATCGCAACTCCATTCACGTCAATTTGGGGGTGTTTTTGGTTAGCACCGCCACTCAATTATTTCGGGACTGTTTCAACGTATGCTAATAAGATGAACATTTTTGAGTTTCTACACATGAGGGGAGTTCAAAAATACCAAGTTTGAATACTAAATCTCACGTAGGGCGAAAATCGCAACTCCATTCACGTCAACTTGGGGGTGTTTTTGGTTAGCACCGCCACTCAATTATTTCGGGACTGTTTCAACTTATGCAAATAAGATGAACATTTTTAAGTTTCTACACATGAGAGGAGTTCAAAAATACCAAGTTTGAATACTAAATCTCACGTAGGGCGAAAATCGCAACTCCATTCACGTCAACTTGGGGGTGTTTTTGGTTAGCACCGCCACTCAATTATTTCGGGACTGTTTCAACTTATACAGATAAGATGAACATTTTTAAGTTTATACACATGAGAGGAGCTCAAAAATACCAAGTTTGAATACTAAATCTCACGTAGGGCGAAAATCGCAACTCCATTCACGTCAACTTGGGGGTGTTTTTGGTTAGCACCGCCACTCAATTATTTCGGGACTGTTTCAACTTATACAAATAAGATGAACATTTTTAAGTTTCTACACATGAGAGGAGTTCAAAAATACCAAGTTTGAATACTAAATCTCACGTAGGGCGAAAGTCGCAACTCCATTCACGTCAACTTGGGGGTGTTTTTGGTTAGCACGGCCACTCAATTATTTCGGGACTGTTTCAACTTATGCAAATAAGATGAACATTTTTGAGTTTCTACACATGAGAGGAGTTCAAAAATACCAAGTTTGAATACTAAATCTCACGTAGGGCGAAAATCGCAACTCCACTCACGTCAATTTGGGGGTGTTTTTGGTTAGCACCGCCACTCAATTATTTCAATACTGTTTCAACTTATGCTAATAAGATGAACATTTTTGAGTTTCTACACATGAGAGGAGTTCAAAAATACCAAGTTTGAACACTAAATCTCACGTAGGGCAAAAATCGCAACTCCATTCACGTCAATTTGGGGGTGTTTTTGGTTAGCACCGCCACTCAATTATTTCGGGACTGTTTCAACGTATGCTAATAAGATGAACATTTTTGAGTTTCTACACATGAGGGGAGTTCAAAAATACCAAGTTTGAATACTAAATCTCACGTAGGGCGAAAATCGCAACTCCATTCACGTCAACTTGGGGGTGTTTTTGGTTAGCACCGCCACTCAATTATTTCGGGACTGTTTCAACTTATGCAAATAAGATGAACATTTTTAAGTTTCTACACATGAGAGGAGTTCAAAAATACCAAGTTTGAATACTAAATCTCACGTAGGGCGAAAATCGCAACTCCATTCACGTCAACTTGGGGGTGTTTTTGGTTAGCACCGCCACTCAATTATTTCGGGACTGTTTCAACTTATACAGATAAGATGAACATTTTTAAGTTTCTACACATGAGAGGAGTTCAAAAATACCAAGTTTGAATACTAAATCTCACGTAGGGCGAAAATCGCAACTCCATTCACGTCAACTTGGGGGTGTTTTTGGTTAGCACGGCCACTCAATTATTTCGGGACTGTTTCAACTTATGCAAATAAGATGAACATTTTTAAGTTTCTACACATGAGAGGAGTTCAAAAATACCAAGTTTGAACACTAAATCTCACGTAGGGCGAAAATCGCAACTCCATTCACGTCAACTTGGGGGTGTTTTTGGTTAGCACCGCCACTCAATTATTTCGGGACTGTTTCAACTTATGCTAATAAGATGCACATTTTTAAGTTTCTACACATGAGAGGAGTTCAAAAATACCAAGTTTGAATACTAAATCTCACGTAGGGCGAAAATCGCAACTCCATTCACGTCAATTTGGGGGTGTTTTTGGTTAGCACCGCCACTCAATTATTTCAGGACTGTTTCAACTTATGCTAATAAGATGAACATTTTTGAGTTTCTACACATGAGAGGAGTTCAAAAATACCAAGTTTGAACACTAAATCTCACGTAGGGCAAAAATCGCAACTCCATTCACGTCAATTTGGGGGTGTTTTTGGTTAGCACCGCCACTCAATTATTTCGGGACTGTTTCAACTTATGCTAATAAGATGAACATTTTTGAGTTTCTACACATGAGGGGAGTTCAAAAATACCAAGTTTGAATACTAAATCTCACGTAGGGCGAAAATCGCAACTCCATTCACGTCAACTTGGGGGTGTTTTTGGTTAGCACCGCCACTCAATTATTTCGGGACTGTTTTAACTCATGCTAATAAGATGAACATTTTTGAGTTTCTACACATGAGGGGAGTTCAAAAATACCAAGTTTGAATACTAAATCTCACGTAGGGCGAAAATCGCAACTCCATTCACGTCAACTTGGGGGTGTTTTTGGTTAGCACCGCCACTCAATTATTTCGGGACTGTTTCAACTTATACAAATAAGATGAACATTTTTAAGTTTCTACACATGAGAGGAGTTCAAAAATACCAAGTTTGAATACTAAATCTCACGTAGGGCGAAAATCGCAACTCCATTCACGTCAATTTAGGGGTGTTTTTGGTTAGCACCGCCACTTAATTATTTCAGGACTGTTCTAAGTTATGCTAATAAGATGCACATTTTCAAGTTTCTACACATGAGAGGAGTTCAAAAATACCAAGTTTGAACACTAAATCTCACGTAGGGCAAAAATCGCAACTCCATTCACGTCAATTTGGGGGTGTTTTTGGTTAGCACCGCCACTCAATTATTTCGGGACTGTTTCAACTTATGCCAATAAGATGAACATTTTTGAGTTTCTACACATGAGGGGAGTTCAAAAATACCAAGTTTGAATACTAAATCTCACGTAGGGCGAAAATCGCAACTCCATTCACGTCAACTTGGGGGTGTTTTTGGTTAGCACCGCAACTCAATTATTTCGGGACTGTTTCAACTCATGCTAATAAGATGAACATTTTTGAGTTTCTACACATGAGGGGAGTTCAAAAATACCAAGTTTGAATACTAAATCTCACGTAGGGCGAAAATCGCAACTCCATTCACGTCAACTTGGGGGTGTTTTTGGTTAGCACCGCCACTCAATTATTTCGGGACTGTTTCAACTTATACAAATAAGATGAACATTTTTAAGTTTCTACACATGAGAGGAGTTCAAAAATACCAAGTTTGAATACTAAATCTCACGTAGGGCGAAAATCGCAACTCCATTCACGTCAACTTGGGGGTGTTTTTGGTTAGCACCGCCACTCAATTATTTCGGGACTGTTTCAACTTATACAAATAAGATGAACATTTTTAAGTTTCTACACATGAGAGGAGTTCAAAAATACCAAGTTTGAATACTAAATCTCACGTAGGGCGAAAATCGCAACTCCATTCACGTCAATTTGGGGGTGTTTTTGGTTAGCACCGCCACTCAATTATTTCGGGACTGTTTCAACTTGTGCTAATAAGATGAACATTTTTAAGTTTCTACACATGAGAGGAGTTCAAAAATACCAAGTTTGAACACTAAATCTCGCGTAGGGCGAAAATCGCAACTCCATTCACGTCAACTTGGGGGTGTTTTTGGTTACCACCGCCACTCAATTTTTTTGGGACTGTTTCAACTTATGCTAATAAGATAAACATTTTTAAGTTTCTACACATGAGAGGAGGTCAAAAATACCAAGTTTGAACACTAAATCTCACGTAGGGCGAAAATCGCAATTTCTACACATGAGAGGAGTTCAAAAATACCAAGTTTGAACACTAAATCCCACGTAGGGGGAAAATCGCAACTCCATTCACGTCAACTTGGGGGTGTTTTTGGTTAGCACCGCCACTCAATTATTTCGGGACTGTTTCAACTTATGCTAATAAGATGAAATTTTTTTTAGTTTCTACACATGAGAGGAGTTCAAAAATACCAAGTTTGAACACTAAATCCCACGTAGGGGGAAAATCGCAACTCCATTCACGTCAACTTGGGGGTGTTTTTGGTTAGCACCGCCACTCAATTATTTCGGGACTGTTTCAACTTATGCTAATAAGATGAACATTTTTAAGTTTCTACACATGAGAGGAGTTCAAAAATACCAAGTTTGAACACTAAATCTCACGTAGGGCGAAAATCGCAACTCCATTCACGTCAACTTGGGGGTGTTTTTGGTTAGCACCGCCACTCAATTATTTCGGGACTGTTTCAACTTATGCTAATAAGATGAATATTTTTAAGTTTCTACGCATGAGAGGAGTTCAAAAATACCAAGTTTGAACACTAAATCCCACGTAGGGGGAAAATCGCAACTCCATTCACGTCAACTTGGGGGTGTTTTTGGTTAGCACCGCCACTCAATTATTTCGGGACTGTTTCAACTTATGCAAATAAGATGAACATTTTTAAGTTTCTACACATGAGAGGAGTTCAAAAATACCAAGTTTGAACACTAAATCTCACGTAGGGCGAAAATCGCAACTCCATTCACGTCAACTTGGGGGTGCTTTTGGTTAGCACCGCCACTCAATTATTTCGGGACTGTTTCAACTTATGCTAATAAGATGAACATTTTTGAGTTTCTACACATGAGAGAAGTTCAAAAATACCAAGTTTGAACACTAAATCCCACGTAGGGCGAAAATCGCAACTCCATTCACGTCAATTTGGGGGTGTTTTTGGTTAGCACCGCCACTCAATTATTTCGGGACTGTTTCAACTTATGCTAATAAGATGAACATTTTTGAGTTTCTACACATGAGAGAAGTTCAAAAATACCAAGTTTGAACACTAAATCTCACGTAGGGCGAAAATCGCAACTCCATTCACGTCAACTTGGGGGTGCTTTTGGTTAGCACGGCCACTCAATTATTTCGGGACTGTTTCAACTTATGCAAATAAGATGAACATTTTTAAGTTTCTACACATGAGAGGAGTTCAAAAATACCAAGTTTGAATACTAAATCTCACGTAGGGCGAAAATCGCAACTCCATTCACGTCAATTTGGGGGTGTTTTTGGTTAGCACCGCCACTCAATTATTTCAGGACTGTTTCAACTTATGCTAATAAGATGAACATTTTTGAGTTTCTACACATGAGAGGAGTTCAAAAATACCAAGTTTGAACACTAAATCTCACGTAGGGCAAAAATCGCAACTCCATTCACGTCAATTTGGGGGTGTTTTTGGTTAGCACCGCCACTCAATTATTTCGGGACTGTTTCAACTTATGCTAATAAGATGAACATTTTTGAGTTTCTACACATGAGAGAAGTTCAAAAATACCAAGTTTGAACACTAAATCCCACGTAGGGCGAAAATCGCAACTCCATTCACGTCAACTTGGGGGTGTTTTTGGTTAGCACGGCCACTCAATTATTTCGGGACTGTTTCAACTTATACAAATAAGATGAACATTTTTAAGTTTCTACACATGAGAGGAGTTCAAAAATACCAAGTTTGAATACTAAATCTCACGTAGGGCGAAAATCGCAACTCCATTCACGTCAACTTGGGGGTGTTTTTGATTAGCACCGCCACTCAATTATTTCGGGACTGTTTCAACTTATGCAAATAAGATGAACATTTTTAAGTTTCTACACATGAGAGGAGTTCAAAAATACCAAGTTTGAATACTAAATCCCACGTAGGGCGAAAATCGCAACTCCATTCACGTCAACTTGGGGGTGTTTTTGGTTAGCACGGCCACTCAATTATTTCGGGACTGTTTCAACTTATACAAATAAGATGAACATTTTTAAGTTTCTACACATGAGAGGAGTTCAAAAATACCAAGTTTGAATACCAAATCTCACGTAGGGCGAAAATCGCAACTCCATTCACGTCAACTTGGGGGTGTTTTTGGTTAGCACGGCCACTCAATTATTTCGGGACTGTTTCAACTTATGCAAATAAGATGAAACTTTTTAAGTTTCTACACATGAGAGGAGTTCAAAAATATTAAGTTTGAATACTAAATCTCACGTAGGGCGAAAATCGCAACTCCATTGACGTCAATTTGGATTTGGGGGTGTTTTTGGTTAGCACCGCCACTCAATTATTTCGGGACTGTTTCAACTTATGCTAATAAGATGAACATTTTTAAGTTTCTACGCATGAGAGGAGTTCAAAAATACCAAGTTTGAACACTAAATCCCACGTAGGGGGAAAATCGCAACTCCATTCACGTCAACTTGGGGGTGTTTTTGGTTAGCACCGCCACTCAATTATTTCGGGACTGTTTCATTTTATGCAAATGAGATGAACATTTTTAAGTTTCTACACATGAGAGGAGTTCAAAAATACCAAGTTTGAACACTAAATCTCACGTAGGGCGAAAATCGCAACTCCATTCACGTCAACTTGGGGGTGTTTTTGGTTAGCACCGCCACTCAATTATTTCGGGACTGTTTCAACTTATGCAAATAAGATGAACATTTTTAAGTTTCTACCTACACATGAGAGGAGTTCAAAAATACCAAGTTTGAACACTAAATCTCACGTAGGGCAAAAATCGCAACTCCATTCACGTCAATTTGGGGGTGTTTTTGGTTAGCACCGCCACTCAATTATTTCGGGACTGTTTCAACTTATGCTAATAAGATGAACATTTTTGAGTTTCTACACATGAGAGGAGTTCAAAAATACCAAGTTTGAATACTAAATCTCACGTAGGGCGAAAATCGCAACTCCATTCACGTCAACTTGGGGGTGTTTTTGGTTAGCACCGCCACCTAATTATTTCGGGACTGTTTCAACTTATGCAAATAAGATGAACATTTTGAAGTTTCTACACATGAGAGGAGTTCAAAAATACCAAGTTTGAATACTAAATCTCACGTAGGGCGAAAATCGCAACTCCATTCACGTCAACTTGGGGGTGTTTTTGGTTAGCACCGCCACTCAATTATTTCGGGACTGTTTCAACTTATGCAAATAAGATGAACATTTTTAAGTTTCTACACATGAGAGGAGTTCAAAAATACCAAGTTTGAATACTAAATCTCACGTAGGGCGAAAATCGCAACTCCATTCACGTCAACTTGGGGGTGTTTTTGGTTAGCACGGCCACTCAATTATTTCGGGACTGTTTCAACTTATACAAATAAGATGAACATTTTTAGGTTTCTACACATGAGAGGAGTTCAAAAATACCAAGTTTGAATACTAAATCTCACGTAGGGCGAAACTCGCAACTCCATTCACGTCAACTTGGGGGTGTTTTTGGTTAGCACCGCCACTCAATTATTTCAGGACTGTTTCAACTTATGCTAATAAGATGAACATTTTTGAGTTTCTACACATGAGAGGAGTTCAAAAATACCAAGTTTGAACACTAATTCTCACGTAGGGCAAAAATCGCAACTCCATTCACGTCAATTTGGGGGTGTTTTTGGTTAGCACCGCCACTCAATTATTTCGGGACTGTTTCAACTTATGCTAATAAGATGATTATTTTTGAGTTTCTACACATGAGCGGAGTTCAAAAATACCAAGTTTGAATACTAAATCTCACGTAGGGCGAAAATCGCAACTCCATTCACGTCAACTTGGGGGTGTTTTTGGTTAGCACCGCCACTCAATTATTTCGGGACTGTTTCAACTTATGCGAATAAGATGAACATTTTTAAGTTTCTACACATGAGAGGAGTTCAAAAATACCAAGTTCGAATACTAAATCTCACGTAGGGCGAAAATCGCAACTCCATTCACGTCAACTTGGGGGTGTTTTTGGTTAGCACCGCCACTCAATTATTTCGGGACTGTTTCAACTTATGCAAATAAGATGAACATTTTTAAGTTTCTACACATGAGAGGAGTTCAAAAATACCAAGTTTGAATACTAAATATCACGTAGGGCGAAAATCGCAACTCCATTCACGTCAACTTGGGGGTGTTTTTGGTTAGCACCGCCACTCAATTATTTCGGGACTGTTTCAACTTATACAAATAAGATGAACATTTTTAAGTTTCTACACATGAGAGGAGTTCAAAAATACCAAGTTTGAATACTAAATCTCACGTAGG
The DNA here is from genome assembly GCA_964036275.1 of Litoditis marina. Lineage (NCBI taxonomy): Eukaryota > Metazoa > Nematoda > Chromadorea > Rhabditida > Rhabditidae > Litoditis > Litoditis marina. Next base: position 12,829 of record CAXIWQ010000434.1, on the reverse strand, counting down.
GCGAAAATCGCAACTCCATTCACGTCAACTTGGGGGTGTTTTTGGTTAGCACGGCCACTCAATTATTTCGGGACTTTTTCAACTTATGCAAATAAGATGAACATTTTTAAGTTTCTACACATGAGAGAAGTTCAAAAATACCAAGTTTGAATACTAAATCTCACGTAGGGCGAAAATCGCAACTCCATTCACGTCAATTTGGGGGTGTTTTTGATTAGCACCGCCACTCAATTATTTCAGGACTGTTTCAACTTATGCTAATAAGATGAACATTTTTGAGTTTTTACACATGAGAGGAGTTCAAAAATACCAAGTTTGAACACTAAATCTCACGTAGGGCAAAAATCGCAACTCCATTCACGTCAATTTGGGGGTGTTTTTGGTTAGCACCGCCACTCAATTATTTCGGGACTGTTTCAACTTATGCTAATAAGATGAACATTTTTGAGTTTCTACACATGAGAGGAGTTCAAAAATACCAAGTTTGAATACTAAATCTCACGTAGGGCGAAAATCGCAACTCCATTCACGTCAATTTGGGGGTGTTTTTGGTTAGCACCGCCACTCAATTATTTCAGGACTGTTTCAACTTATGCTAATAAGATGAACATTTTTGAGTTTCTACACATGAGAGGAGTTCAAAAATGCCAAGTTTGAACACTAAATCTCACGTAGGGCAAAAATCGCAACTCCATTCACGTCAATTTGGGGGTGTTTTTGGTTAGCACCGCCACTCAATTATTTCGGGACGGTTTCAACGTATGCTAATAAGATGAACATTTTTGAGTTTCTACACATGAGGGGAGTTCAAAAATACCAAGTTTGAACACTAAATCTCACGTAGGGCAAAAATCGCAACTCCATTCACGTCAATTTGGGGGTGTTTTTGGTTAGCACCGCCACTCAATTATTTCGGGACTGTTTCAACTTATGCTAATAAGATGAACATTTTTAAGTTTCTACACACGAGAGGAGTTCAAAAATACCAAGTTTGAACACTAAATCTCGCGTAGGGCGAAAATCGCAACTCCATTCACGTCAACTTGGGGGTGTTTTTGGTTAGCACCGCCACTCAATTATTTCGGGACTGTTTCAACTTATGCTAATAAGATAAACATTTTTAAGTTTCTACACATGAGAGGAGTTCAAAAATACCAAGTTTGAACACTAAATCTCACGTAGGGCGAAAATCGCAACTCCATTCACGTTTCTACACCTGAGAGGAGTTCAAAAATACCAAGTTTGAACACTAAATCCCACGTAGGGCGAAAATCGCAACTCCATTCACGTCAACTTGGGGGTGTTTTTGGTTAGCACCGCCACTCAATTATTTCGGGACTGTTTCAACTTATGCTAATAAGATGAACATTTTTGAGTTTCTACACATGAGAGAAGTTCAAAAATACCAAGTTTGAACACTAAATCCCACGTAGGGCGAAAATCGCAACTCCATTCACGTCAACTTGGGGGTGTTTTTGGTTAGCACCGCCACTCAATTATTTCGGGACTGTTTCAACTTATGCTAATAAGATGAACATTTACGAGTTTCTACACATGAGAGGAGTTCAAAAATACCAAGTTTGAACACTAAATCTCACGTAGGGCGAAAATCGCAACTCCATTCACGTCAACTTGGGGGTGTTTTTGGTTAGCACCGCCACTCAATTATTTCGGGACTGTTTCAACTTATGCTAATAAGATGCACATTTTTAAGTTTCTACACATGAGAGGAGTTCAAAAATACCAAGTTTGAATACTAAATCTCACGTAGGGCGAAAATCGCGACTCCATTCACGTCAATTTGGGGGTGTTTTTGGTTAGCACCGCCACTCAATTATTTTAGGACTGTTTCAACTTATGCTAATAAGATGAACATTTTTGAGTTTCTACACATGAGAGGAGTTCAAAAATACCAAGTTTGAACACTAAATCTCACGTAGGGCAAAAATCGCAACTCCATTCACGTCAATTTGGGGGTGTTTTTGGTTAGCACCGCCACTCAATTATTTCGGGACTGTTTCAACTTATGCTAATAAGATGAACATTTTTGAGTTTCTACACATGAGGGGAGTTCAAAAATACCAAGTTTGAATACTAAATCTCACGTAGGGCGAAAATCGCAACTCCATTCACGTCAACTTGGGGGTGTTTTTGTTTAGCACCGCCACTCAATTATTTCGGGACTGTTTCAACTTATACAAATAAGATGAACATTTTTAAGTTTCTACACATGAGAGGAGTTCAAAAATATCAAGTTTGAATACTAAATCTCACGTAGGGCGAAAATCGCAACTCCATTCACGTCAATTTGGGGGTGTTTTTGGTTAGCACCGCCACTCAATTATTTCAGGACTGTTTCAACTTATGCTAATAAGATGAACATTTTTGAGTTTCTACACATGAGAGGAGTTCAAAAATACCAAGTTTGAACACTAAATCTCACGTAGGGCAAAAATCGCAACTCCATTCACGTCAATTTGGGGGTGTTTTTGGTTAGCACCGCCACTCAATTATTTCGGGACTGTTTAAACTTGTGCTAATAAGATGAACATTTTTGAGTTTCTACACATGAGGGGAGTTCAAAAATACCAAGTTTGAATACTAAATCTCACGTAGGGCGAAAATCGCAACTCCATTCACGTCAACTTGGGGGTGTTTTTGGTTAGCACCGCCACTCAATTATTTCGGGACTGTTTCAACTTATACAAATAAGATGAACATTTTTAAGTTTCTACACATGAGAGGAGTTCAAAAATACCAAGTTTGAATACTAAATCTCACGTAGGGCGAAAATCGCAACTCCATTCACGTCAACTTGGGGGTGTTTTTGGTTAGCACCGCCACCCATTAAAGGCAGATATCCACGCCGGCATCGAAATTGAGATAAGGTCACTTTCCAATTCTACTTGGGTAGTTACTACCAGAAAATGAGTGTAAAAAAAGACCATTAAAATTAAATGATGGAATTTATTTTTTGAACTTCATCGGGTTTCATCGGAAATCGGGCAGTACCTCTGCGTACATGCGCACCTACCGTAATGCAATTTGAGGTTGCGGACTTGCGGGCTGTCTTAGTCATTGTATTCGGGTTCACTTGAATTAAGTTATGATGTCTGAAGTCTTAAATAAGAATAGAATGATGAATTACAGACAGAGAAATAGTTTTGAGCAACATTTATTTAACACGGTTGAAAACATAACCGCGGCCCAACAGGTTACACGTCCGCGTGACTGCGCGGTACTACCGCGGACCTGCAGATTGAGGAATTCGAACATTCACTAACAAATTTACTGTAAAACTTGGGATATTCTTTTTCTTCCTACTATATCTATTACAAACTAATATAAATCAGTCGCTTATAGGCGGTTCACTACATTTTCAATTTGCATGCTGGCGTGGATATCTGCCTTTAATTTGGGGACTGTTTCAACTTATACAAATAAGATGAACATTTTTAAGTTTCTACACATGAGAGGAGTTCAAAAATACCAAGTTTGAATACTAAATCTCACGTAGGGCGAAAATCGCAACTCCATTCACGTCAACTTGGGGGTGTTTTTGGTTAGCACGGCCACTCAATTATTTCGGGACTGTTTCAACTTATGCTAATAAGATGAACATTTTTGAGTTTCTACACATGAGGGGAGTTCAAAAATACCAAGTTTGAACACTAAATCTCACGTAGGGCAAAAATCGCAACTCCATTCACGTCAATTTGGGGGTGTTTTTGGTTAGCACCGCCACTCAATTATTTCGGGACTGTTTCAACTTATGCTAATAAGATGAACATTTTTAAGTTTCTACACATGAGAGGAGTTCAAAAATACCAAGTTTGAACACTAAATCTCGCGTAGGGCGAAAATCGCAACTCCATTCACGTCAACTTGGGGGTGTTTTTGGTTAGCACGGCCACTCAATTATTTCGGGACTGTTTCAACTTATGCAAATAAGATGAACATTTTTAAGTTTCTACACATGAGAGGAGTTCAAAAATACCAAGTTTGAATACTAAATCTCACGTAGGGCGAAAATCGCAACTCCATTCACGTCAATTTGGGGGTGTTTTTGGTTAGCACCGCCACTCAATTATTTCGGGACTGTTTCAACTTATGCTAATAAGATGAACATTTTTGAGTTTCTACACATGAGAGAAGTTCAAAAATACCAAGTTTGAACACTAAATCCCACGTAGGGCGAAAATCGCAACTCCATTCACGTCAACTTGGGGGTGTTTTTGGTTAGCACCGCCACTCAATTATTCCGGGACTGTTTCAACTTATGCTAATAAGATGAACATTTACGAGTTTCTACACATGAGAGGAGTTCAAAAATACCAAGTTTGAACACTAAATCTCACGTAGGGCGAAAATCGCAACTCCATTCACGTCAACTTGGGGGTGTTTTTGGTTAGCACCGCCACTCAATTATTTCGGGACTGTTTCAACTTATGCTAAGAAGATGCACATTTTTAAGTTTCTACACATGAGAGGAGTTCAAAAATACCAAGTTTGAATACTAAATCTCACGTAGGGCGAAAATCGCAACTCCATTCACGTCAATTTGGGGGTGTTTTTGGTTAGCACCGCCACTCAATTATTTCAGGACTGTTTCAACTTATGCTAATAAGATGAACATTTTTGAGTTTCTACACATGAGAGGAGTTCAAAAATACCAAGTTTGAACACTAAATCTCACGTAGGGCGAAAATCGCAACTCCATTCACGTCAACTTGGGGGTGTTTTTGGTTAGCACCGCCACTCAATTATTTCGGGACTGTTTCAACTTATGCTAAGAAGATGCACATTTTTAAGTTTCTACACATGAGAGGAGTTCAAAAATACCAAGTTTGAATACTAAATCTCACGTAGGGCGAAAATCGCAACTCCATTCACGTCAATTTGGGGGTGTTTTTGGTTAGCACCGCCACTCAATTATTTCAGGACTGTTTCAACTTATGCTAATAAGATGAACATTTTTGAGTTTCTACACATGAGAGGAGTTCAAAAATACCAAGTTTGAACACTAAATCTCACGTAGGGCAAAAATCGCAACTCCATTCACGTCAATTTGGGGGTGTTTTTGGTTAGCACCGCCACTCAATTATTTCGGGACTGTTTCAACTTATACAAATAAGATGAACATTTTTAAGTTTCTACACATGAGAGGAGTTCAAAAATACCAAGTTTGAATACTAAATCTCACGTAGGGCGAAAATCGCAACTCCATTCACGTCAACTTGGGGGTGTTTTTGGTTAGCACCGCCACCCATTAATTTGGGGACTGTTTCAACTTATACAAATAAGATGAACATTTTTAAGTTTCTACACATGAGAGGAGTTCAAAAATACCAAGTTTGAATACTAAATCTCACGTAGGGCGAAAATCGCAACTCCATTCACGTCAATTTGGGGGTGTTTTTGGTTAGCACCGCCACTCAATTATTTCAGGACTGTTTCAACTTATGCTAATAAGATGAACATTTTTGAGTTTCCACACATGAGAGGAGTTCAAAAATACCAAGTTTGAACACTAAATCTCACGTAGGGCAAAAATCGCAACTCCATTCACGTCAATTTGGGGGTGTTTTTGGTTAGCACCGCCACTCAATTATTTCGGGACTGTTTCAACTTATGCTAATAAGATGAACATTTTTGAGTTTCTACACATGAGGGGAGTTCAAAAATACCAAGTTTGAATACTAAATCTCACGTAGGGCGAAAATCGCAACTCCATTCACGTCAATTTGGGGGTGTTTTTGGTTAGCACCGCCACTCAATTATTTCGGGACTGTTTCAACTTATGCTAATAAGATGAACATTTTTAAGTTTCTACACACGAGAGGAGTTCAAAAATACCAAGTTTGAATACTAAATCTCACGTAGGGCGAAAATCGCAACTCCATTCACGTCAACTTGGGGGTGTTTTTGGTTAGCACCGCCACCCATTAATTTGGGGACTGTTTCAACTTATACAAATAAGATGAACATTTTTAAGTTTCTACACATGAGAGGAGTTCAAAAATACCAAGTTTGAACACTAAATCTCACGTAGGGCAAAAATCGCAACTCCATTCACGTCAATTTGGGGGTGTTTTTGGTTAGCACCGCCACTCAATTATTTCGGGACTGTTTCAACTTATGCTAATAAGATGAACATTTTTAAGTTTCTACACATGAGAGGAGTTCAAAAATACCAAGTTTGAACACTAAATCTCGCGTAGGGCGAAAATCGCAACTCCATTCACGTCAACTTGGGGGTGTTTTTGGTTAGCACGGCCACTCAATTATTTCGGGACTGTTTCAACTTATGCAAATAAGATGAACATTTTAAGTTTCTACACATGAGAGGAGTTCAAAAATACCAAGTTTGAATACTAAATCTCACGTAGGGCGAAAATCGCAACTCCATTCACGTCAATTTGGGGGTGTTTTTGGTTAGCACCGCCACTCAATTATTTCGGGACTGTTTCAACTTATGCTAATAAGATGAACATTTACGAGTTTCTACACATGAGAGGAGTTCAAAAATACCAAGTTTGAACACTAAATCTCACGTAGGGCGAAAATCGCAACTCCATTCACGTCAACTTGGGGGTGTTTTTGGTTAGCACCGCCACTCAATTATTTCGGGACTGTTTCAACTTATGCTAAGAAGATGCACATTTTTAAGTTTCTACACATGAGAGGAGTTCAAAAATACCAAGTTTGAATACTAAATCTCACGTAGGGCGAAAATCGCAACTCCATTCACGTCAATTTGGGGGGTGTTTTTGGTTAGCACCGCCACTCAATTATTTCAGGACTGTTTCAACTTATGCTAATAAGATGAACATTTTTGAGTTTCTACACATGAGAGGAGTTCAAAAATACCAAGTTTGAACACTAAATCTCACGTAGGGCGAAAATCGCAACTCCATTCACGTCAACTTGGGGGTGTTTTTGGTTAGCACCGCCACTCAATTATTTCGGGACTGTTTCAACTTATGCTAAGAAGATGCACATTTTTAAGTTTCTACACATGAGAGGAGTTCAAAAATACCAAGTTTGAATACTAAATCTCACGTAGGGCGAAAATCGCAACTCCATTCACGTCAATTTGGGGGTGTTTTTGGTTAGCACCGCCACTCAATTATTTCAGGACTGTTTCAACTTATGCTAATAAGATGAACATTTTTGAGTTTCTACACATGAGAGGAGTTCAAAAATACCAAGTTTGAACACTAAATCTCACGTAGGGCAAAAATCGCAACTCCATTCACGTCAATTTGGGGGTGTTTTTGGTTAGCACCGCCACTCAATTATTTCGGGACTGTTTCAACTTATACAAATAAGATGAACATTTTTAAGTTTCTACACATGAGAGGAGTTCAAAAATACCAAGTTTGAATACTAAATCTCACGTAGGGCGAAAATCGCAACTCCATTCACGTCAACTTGGGGGTGTTTTTGGTTAGCACCGCCACTCAATTATTTCGGGACTGTTTCAACTTATGCTAATAAGATGAACATTTTTGAGTTTCTACACATGAGAGAAGTTCAAAAATACCAAGTTTGAATACTAAATCTCACGTAGGGCGAAAATCGCAACTCCATTCACGTCAATTTGGGGGTGTTTTTGGTTAGCACCGCCACTCAATTATTTCAGGACTGTTTCAACTTATGCTAATAAGATGAACATTTTTGAGTTTCCACACATGAGAGGAGTTCAAAAATACCAAGTTTGAACACTAAATCTCACGTAGGGCAACAATCGCAACTCCATTCACGTCAATTTGGGGGTGTTTTTGGTTAGCACCGCCACTCAATTATTTCGGGACTGTTTCAACTTATGCTAATAAGATGAACATTTTTGAGTTTCTACACATGAGGGGAGTTCAAAAATACCAAGTTTGAATACTAAATCTCACGTAGGGCGAAAATCGCAACTCCATTCACGTCAATTTGGGGGTGTTTTTGGTTAGCACCGCCACTCAATTATTTCGGGACTGTTTCAACTTATGCTAATAAGATGAACATTTTTAAGTTTCTACACACGAGAGGAGTTCAAAAATACCAAGTTTGAATACTAAATCTCACGTAGGGCGAAAATCGCAACTCCATTCACGTCAACTTGGGGGTGTTTTTGGTTAGCACCGCCACCCATTAATTTGGGGACTGTTTCAACTTATACAAATAAGATGAACATTTTTAAGTTTCTACACATGAGAGGAGTTCAAAAATACCAAGTTTGAATACTAAAACTCACGTAGGGCGAAAATCGCAACTCCATTCACGTCAATTTGGGGGTGTTTTTGGTTAGCACCGCCACTCAATTATTTCAGGACTGTTTCAACTTATGCTAATAAGATGAACATTTTTGAGTTTCTACACATGAGAGGAGTTCAAAAATACCAAGTTTGAACACTAAATCTCACGTAGGGCAAAAATCGCAACTCCATTCACGTCAATTTGGGGGTGTTTTTGGTTAGCACCGCCACTCAATTATTTCGGGACTGTTTCAACTTATGCTAATAAGATGAACATTTTTGAGTTTCTACACATGAGGGGAGTTCAAAAATACCAAGTTTGAATACTAAATCTCACGTAGGGCGAAAATCGCAACTCCATTCACGTCAACTTGGGGGTGTTTTTGGTTAGCACCGCCACTCAATTATTTCGGGACTGTTTCAGCTTATGCTAATAAGATGAACATTTTTGAGTTTCTACACATGAGAGGAGTTCAAAAATACCAAGTTTGAACACTAAATCTCACGTAGGGCGAAAATCGCAACTCCATTCACGTCAACTTGGGGGTGTTTTTGGTTAGCACCGCCACTCAATTATTTCGGGACTGTTTCAACTTATGCTAATAAGATGCACATTTTTAAGTTTCTACACATGAGAGGAGTTCAAAAATACCAAGTTTGAATACTAAATCTCACGTAGGGCGAAAATCGCAACTCCATTCACGTCAATTTGGGGGTGTTTTTGGTTAGCACCGCCACTCAATTATTTCAGGACTGTTTCAACTTATGCTAATAAGATGAACATTTTTGAGTTTCTACACATGAGAGGAGTTCAAAAATACCAAGTTTGAACACTAAATCTCACGTAGGGCAAAAATCGCAACTCCATTCACGTCAATTTGGGGGTGTTTTTGGTTAGCACCGCCACTCAATTATTTCGGGACTGTTTCAACTTATGCTAATAAGATGAACATTTTTGAGTTTCTACACATGAGGGGAGTTCAAAAATACCAAGTTTGAATACTAAATCTCACGTAGGGCGAAAATCGCAACTCCATTCACGTCAACTTGGGGGTGTTTTTGGTTAGCACCGCCACTCAATTATTTCGGGACTGTTTCAACTTATACAAATAAGATGAACATTTTTAAGTTTCTACACATGAGAGGAGTTCAAAAATACCAAGTTTGAATACTAAATCTCACGTAGGGCGAAAATCGCAACTCCATTCACGTCAACTTGGGGGTGTTTTTGGTTAGCACCGCCACCCATTAATTTGGGGACTGTTTCAACTTATACAAATAAGATGAACATTTTTAAGTTTCTACACATGAGAGGAGTTCAAAAATACCAAGTTTGAATACTAAATCTCACGTAGGGCGAAAATCGCAACTCCATTCACGTCAACTTGGGGGTGTTTTTGGTTAGCACGGCCACTCAATTGTTTCGGGACTGTTTCAACTTATGCGAATAAGATGAACATTTTTGAGTTTCTACACATGAGGGGAGTTCAAAAATACCAAGTTTGAACACTAAATCTCACGTAGGGCAAAAATCGCAACTCCATTCACGTCAATTTGGGGGTGTTTTTGGTTAGTACCGCCACTCAATTATTTCGGGACTGTTTCAACTTATGCTATTAAGATGAACATTTTTAAGTTTCTACAAATGAGAGGAGTTCAAAAATACCAAGTTTGAACACTAAATCTCGCGTAGGGCGAAAATCGCACCTCCATTCACGTCAACTTGGGGGTGTTTTTGGTTAGCACAGCCACTCAATTATTTCGGGACTGTTTCAACTTATGCAAATAAGATGAACATTTTTAAGTTTCTACACATGAGAGGAGTTCAAAAATACCAAGTTTGAATACTAAATCTTACGTAGGGCGAAAATCGCAACTCCATTCACGTCAATTTGGGGGTGTTTTTGGTTAGCACCGCCACTCAATTATTTCAGGACTGTTTCAACTTATGCTAATAAGATGAACATTTTTGAGTTTCTACACATGAGAGGAGTTCAAAAATACCAAGTTTGAACACTAAATCTCACGTAGGGCAAAAATCGCAACTCCATTCACGTCAATTTGGGGGTGTTTTTGGTTAGCACCGCCACTCAATTATTTCGGGACTGTTTCAACTTATGCTAATAAGATGAACATTTTTGAGTTTCTACACATGAGGGGAGTTCAAAAATACCAAGTTTGAATACTAAATCTCACGTAGGGCGAAAATCGCAACTCCATTCACGTCAACTTGGGGGTGTTTTTGGTTAGCACCGCCACTCAATTATTTCGGGACTGTTTCAACTTATACAAATAAGATGAACATTTTTAAGTTTCTACACATGAGAGGAGTTCAAAAATACCAAGTTTGAATACTAAATCTCACGTAGGGCGAAAATCGCAACTCCATTCACGTCAATTTGGGGGTGTTTTTGGTTAGCACCGCCACTCAATTATTTCAGGACTGTTTCAACTTATGCTAATAAGATGAACATTTTTGAGTTTCTACACATGAGAGGAGTTCAAAAATACCAAGTTTGAACACTAAATCTCACGTAGGGCAAAAATCGCAACTCCATTTACGTCAATTTGGGGGTGTTTTTGGTTAGCACCGCCACTCAATTATTTCGGGACTGTTTCAACTTATGCTAATAAGATGAACATTTTTGAGTTTCTACACATGAGGGGAGTTCAAAAATACCAAGTTTGAACACTAAATCTCACGTAGGGCAAAAATCGCAACTCCATTCACGTCAATTTGGGGGTGTTTTTGGTTAGCACCGCCACTCAATTATTTCGGGACTGTTTCAACTTATGCTAATAAGATGAACATTTTTAAGTTTCTACACATGAGAGGAGTTCAAAAATACCAAGTTTGAACACTAAATCTCGCGTAGGGCGAAAATCGCAACTCCATTCACGTCAACTTGGGGGTGTTTTTGGTTAGCACCGCCACTCAATTATTTCGGGACTGTTTCAACTTATGCTAATAAGATAAACATTTTTAAGTTTCTACACATGAGAGGAGTTCAAAAATACCAAGTTTGAACACTAAATCTCACGTAGGGCGAAAATCGCAACTCCATTCACGTTTCTACACATGAGAGGAGTTCAAAAATACCAAGTTTGAACACTAAATCCCACGTAGGGCGAAAATCGAAACTCCATTCACGTCAACTTGGGGGTGTTTTTGGTTAGCACCGCCACTCAATTATTTCGGGACTGTTTCAACTTATGCTAATAAGATGAACATTTTTGAGTTTCTACACATGAGAGAAGTTCAAAAATACCAAGTTTGAACACTAAATCTCGCGTAGGGCGAAAATCGCAACTCCATTCACGTCAACTTGGGGGTGTTTTTGGTTAGCACCGCCACTCAATTATTTCGGGACTGTTTCAACTTATGCTAATAAGATAAACATTTTTAAGTTTCTACACATGAGAGGAGTTCAAAAATACCAAGTTTGAACACTAAATCTCACGTAGGGCGAAAATCGCAACTCCATTCACGTTTCTACACATGAGAGGAGTTCAAAAATACCAAGTTTGAACACTAAATCCCACGTAGGGCGAAAATCGAAACTCCATTCACGTCAACTTGGGGGTGTTTTTGGTTAGCACCGCCACTCAATTATTTCGGGACTGTTTCAACTTATGCTAATAAGATGAACATTTTTGAGTTTCTACACATGAGAGAAGTTCAAAAATACCAAGTTTGAACACTAAATCCCACGTAGGGCGAAAATCGCAACTCCATTCACGTCAACTTGGGGGTGTTTTTGGTTAGCACCGCCACTCAATTATTCCGGGACTGTTTCAACTTATGCTAATAAGATGATCATTTACGAGTTTCTACACATGAGAGGAGTTCAAAAATACCAAGTTTGAACACTAAATCTCACGTAGGGCGAAAATCGCAACTCCATTCACGTGAACTTGGGGGTGTTTTTGGTTAGCACCGCCACTCAATTATTTTGGGACTGTTTCAACTTATGCTAATAAGATGCACATTTTTAAGTTTCTACACATGAGAGGAGTTCAAAAATACCAAGTTTGAATACTAAATCTCACGTAGGGCGAAAATCGCAACTCCATTCACGTCAATTTGGGGGTGTTTTTGGTTAGCACCGCCACTCAATTATTTCAGGACTGTTTCAACTTATGCTAATAAGATGAACATTTTTGAGTTTCTACACATGAGAGGAGTTCAAAAATACCAAGTTTGAATACTAAATCTCACGTAGGGCGAAAATCGCAACTCCATTCACGTCAACTTGGGGGTGTTTTTGGTTAGCACCGCCACCCATTAATTTGGGGACTGTTTCAACTTATACAAATAAGATGAACATTTTTAAGTTTCTACACATGAGAGGAGTTCAAAAATACCAAGTTTGAATACTAAATCTCACGTAGGGCGAAAATCGCAACTCCATTCACGTCAACTTGGGGGTGTTTTTGGTTAGCACGGCCACTCAATTGTTTCGGGACTGTTTCAACTTATGCTAATAAGATGAACATTTTTGAGTTTCTACACATGAGGGGAGTTCAAAAATACCAAGTTTGAACACTAAATCTCACGTAGGGCAAAAATCGCAACTCCATTC
>CAXIWQ010000433.1:2500-18223 GCA_964036275.1 Litoditis marina | reverse complement strand
GATTAACTGTTAGGCAGGGTCCATACTTTTTACGTCGGCGTATTACGCGGGCGTAATACGCCAACAAGCATGTAAAAACGTCCTGATTTAATACGCGGGGCGTAATACGCGTTGCATTACGCCGAGTTCACCCAACCCGTTAATAAATTTGATTATTCCGATTTAAGTCAGAAATGAACAACGTTCGATTTCTAATTGATTTCTATTGCTTCAGCTTATTAAAAATGCTAAAATTACCAAGTTTTTCAAAAAAATTTCGAAAACACCGAAAATTGACCTAAACTAGTTGAAAACTTATCAAACATTGAATGAACACATTATTGTGAGTATCGGAAAGTAGAATTCACGAAAACAATATAAAATAATGTATATTTTGAGTTAACTCATGAAAAACGTCAGCGTTTTTCGAAAAACGTTATAAGCTTCAAACGTAAAACGCGTCTCAAATCAAGTACGCGGCGTACTTGATTTTCGCGTATTACGCCGAAAAAAGTATGGACGATATTTTTGAAGTACGCTACGCCAAAATTTCGCGTAATACGCCGACGTAAATCGATAATCATGATTTGTACACGAAGCACGCGGGCGTAATACGCCGACGTAAAAAGTATGGACCCTGCCTAACATGCACAAAACGGTCCAATTGGATGAACTTTGAAAACACCATGCCGCTGTAAATGAGTGATTCAGATTTTATGATTTCACTTTTTAGGAGAATTATTCCTTACTACAATTGGTAATGTAATGTTGACCATGAGTAGTGAACACAGATGTTTTGCAGACCGTTTTAAGTTGCTTTAAACCAATTAAAACTGGCGAAGCAAAAACTACTTGGAATGGAAGTTTGTTCACGTTTCATCAGTTGTTCATTCAGAGTTTTGTCAAATGTAATGGCGAGGTTTTCCAACGGTGTGATTACCACTGGCGGCATAGCAATCCTTCCAACCTGATGAGAAACTCACTAGAATTTCTCATGAGAATCTCATGAACACCTCATGAGCTACTCGTGAACTCTTAATATTGAAGCTTGTTAATCAATACAACCTCGTGAGAAGTTCGTGAGATATTCCTCATGAGGTATCTCGGGAGATTTTTGATGGATTGCTACCGCGCCAGATATATCACCTACGATGTATCAAGTATATTTAAGTATAGATTTTTACTATTTGACCTACCGGAAGTCGCCCGGCTGTTTTTTTATCTTCTCCAGAGTTCGAATCGTGTTGAACATTGGTCGATTGTGTCGGAACTGATATCGATTCATATTGATTATCGGTGATGGGTGGGGCGAACCTAGAAAAGTTGATTTGTCGGGAAATATACCGCTACTAGTGAAACACAGAAGTACGTTAAACGTGTGCAACAAGATATGGAAACATGCAATAAGTTTTTTTCATTCAAATCATTCCTTTTCTTCTCGGGTACACATATTTTTGTCTGTCACACTATTGTATTTATTGCATAAGTTTTTTTAACTCATGAAATTCATAACGCTTCTGATAAATTTCTAGAGGTGGTTGCATTTCAGCTAGTTTACATATCATAGTTACCCCGAATCACAGAAAAATCAGTTTGGCAAATTTATGATGATAAGTATCAGATCAAATTATCGATTATTTCCACAGATTCCAAGTCATACCTTCTCTCATAGTGCTCGTCTTGCTCATCTGACGACTCTTGATCGACGGTAGATCACCGAGCTGAAATGATGGGACGTTTTTTTGTATTCTTATATTGAAACTAATCCGCATTTTCAACGGAATATCACTGTAATTGAATTTAAGCTGTGTTTTCATGAATGGCACTGGAATTAAAATCGTTCCAATGGTTAGAAAACATGTGAAAGCGAGAGAGCTACAGATGGAATCACGAAATCTCCTTTATAATTTGATCTCGATACAGGCCATTAAAGTTGAAGAAGGACGATTATGTGGTCCGATCCCAACGCTTCAGTCCTTTCAACCGCAATACATTCTTCAATCGCAGTTCAAAGGATCGTTGACACGGGATTGGTCCACATTATCGTCCTGCTTCAAAAATTTCAACCGCAAGCAGCGGGATAAAACGAAAAACACAATGAAAGAGTACCACACACAACGTGAACGGATACAAAACTTCTTCGAAAAAGAACCATATAAAAGCAATTAATAAAAAACGTTGTGTCCTTTCGTGGAGTGAGACTGAGGTAGACTGCACCTGTTCCTTCTCCTCCTCCCTCTCTTCCTCACTGTCCGAGTCAAAAGACGGACCAAGCCAACAGATTGTTCGCGATTCTGAAAAACAATATTAAAGTTTTTTCGACGTATTGTTATTCGGGTCTCAGGTAAATCTTTTGTATACAGCATTTTGTAAATTGGTGACGTAATCATCGGATTTTCGGAGGTTTTTATCGTCCCGTTGAAACTCACAAACAACTTATTTTTTCCCAAAGCTTCTTACACCTAATTGCCGTCCCATAGGTTTGCTGTGTACGAGAGTATACGTTTGCTGTGTACAATGTGTCCTTTCGTGGAGTGAGACTGAGATAGACTGTACCTGTTCCTTCTCCTCCTCCCTCTCTTCCTCACTGTCCGAGTCAAAAGACGGACCAAGCCAACAGATTGTTCGCGATTCTGAAAAACAATATTAAAGTTTTTTCGACGTATTGTTATTCGGGTCTCAGGTAAATCTTTTGTATACAGCATTTTGTAAATTGGTGACGTAATCATCGGATTTTCGGAGGTTTTTATCGTCCCGTTGAAACTCACAAACAACTTATTTTTTCCCAAAGCTTCTTACACCTAATTGCCGTCCCATAGGTTTGCTGTGTACGAGAGCGAGAATATTGCGGTAACTGATCCGAGTCTGCGTCTCACGCTTTGCGCACTATTTCGGGATGCTGTGACACTGTCCGAAAGGTGAGTGCGGAGAAAGATAATTCGTTTGAAGAGACGCAGGTTGTGGAGTAATTGCCGGAATATTCCTGAGTAAAACATTAAAAACAAACCTTCCCGCCATCCAGCCCTTTGCTTCTGCCAAAAATGAACTATCATGTGTGACTTTTTTCATCGGTAGAGCCAGCAGGTTGCCTGTAAACAAGAATCACGGTAATGTTAACTTCGTTAAAATGAATAGGAAGAGTATTAAAATTGTACAAAATGGTTAGTTCGAAACGGAGATTGAAGCGGGTGTTCCTGTGTTGCTTTTTGTCTTTACCCAACTTTCCGGAAACATGTATTTACTTTAGTTTGTTCATTTCAAGACGTATCAAGACGTAACACATAATCGCTCTCGTCAATTATTTCTTTTTGGGTTATTACTGCAACATTTGGTAAATGAACCTGAATACCTGTTCAAAATGGTTCTACTTTACATTTTCCTGAACCCATAGTTCTCGCCCTAACAAAAGTTGGTTTCTATTTTCAGCTGTGTCTTGTCCCCAATGAGGTTTGTCAGCGCAACAGGGAATATTCAACGCTTTTCACCAAGTTTTGAAACTATTATTACACTTCTCAAAAACAGGTGTGTTTTATATTATGAAAAAAAAAACATTCTACGAAATTTGGTCCCAGTGAAAACTACAAAATGTAATCATAACATATAACCTTATAATTAGGTTAATGTGCTCAGTCTCAAGATGGTCCGTAAGTCTTTTCGTCCTGTTTTCATTTTCTCAGAGGGGTTTAACTGATGATGACCCAACCCTCTGAGAAAACCCAAAACCGTCTTGAATCAGGGTCGAAACGGTTTTGAGTACATCTCTCACTGAGCACATTAACCTAATCATACCACCATCCAAAAGTCCTAGTGACACAATTATGTTTTGTTCAAATAAAATATCTTAACATAAAACCTTATATTTAAGGCTCCAACGATAGTAGCTATAGTTAGAACTAGAGTTAGTTAGAGTTAGTGCACTAACTCTAGTTCTAACTATAGCTCTTGCCTTAACCATTGTTTCAACCCTAACCATAGTGCTCGCCCGCCCAATAGTCGGTATCTATTTTCCGCTGTGTCTTATTACAATGTGTGAAATAAAAGTGGGTGACAAACGATGCCCGGCGGCTAATAAATGAGCCCACGGAAACAAACAAAAACGAATGATGAGGTGGTCGAAAACAAACACATCAGTTCGTTTTTGGATCTAGATTTATGAGGAGAGTTATTGATTTTATTGACAGGAATTGATTTATTTGTTGATCTTGAAGTTGGAAGACTCTCTAGGTCATTCGGTTTGAAGAGAATAATAAATAAGTTAATCAAATACGCTCGTTTCTGGATGGAGATTCATGAGAAAAGCTTATTGATTGATTGATTTATTGATCTCGAAGTTGAGAAAGTTATGAAGTGATTCGTTTTAAAAAAGGACGATTATGTGGTCCAATCACAACGCTTCAGTCCTTTAAACTGCAATACATTTTTCAATTGCAGTTTAAAGGACCGTTGACACGGGATTGGTCCACATAATCGTCCTTCTTTAAGGGAAAAATAAAAAAAAACTTTATGAATACGAGGTGAATTTTGTGTATACCACCCTCTGTTGCTAGTTATTGGCACAAATTTCTTTTGGAAGGAGATTCAAGGGTAAACACCAGTAAATAGATGTTATTGAAGATCAAAAAGTTACAAAACCATTATTTTTAAGAAGAAAAGAAGCAAGTTAATGGAACACGCTGTAACGGAAACACGCTTTTTTCACGTGACGTCAGCAAAACGCGTACTTTACAAAGTGAATCTTTCAGTAATAAGAGAATTTAACTTATTTAGCAGTTGTGTTGTTCCAACTTGCTGTTTTTGTAGTTTGATCTCTGTCCCTCTCTCTATATCGTATTTTGATCTACCAACCTGCCATTTTGAACTCCAACGGAACAGTTTCCTCCTCCATGAAGTCTTCATTTGCCACAATTTCAGCCATTTTCTCTATTTCTTCTATGTATTCTTCTAGCAATCGATCCAAAAGTCGCTCCAACGCAGTCTGAAATTGATAATTCTCCGAATGTCGACAGTCTTTTATGTGTAATTTTTTTCCTTCAGTTTTGAAAGTTTGAAAAACACATCAATATCCTTTTTATGTGTTTATCGATGCAACTTTCCGTGTACTTTGGTCTCCGATCTTTGAATGTTTTCGATGAATCTCTGTTGATCGGATATTAGTCACCCAACTTCTTGCACTTTACAACTACATATCACATGAGTGGCTAGGTGGGGGCAATAAAAAGGGTAGATTAATGTCTCCGGATGAAAATTTGGTTCGAAACCACCCAGCTTGAAGAAAAAGGTTTAATAAATGGCACTCAAAGGGTTAATTGTCGATAAGTTATGAGATTCGAGTCATTTCGTATTCAAACGTAAAGAATGATTTTTAGATTTGAGTCGAACTACACTTTTGTTTACTTTTTTCCATTTTCAGCCGCCAACACAATGTTTTTGATCTTTCATAATAAGAAAAAAGGCGAAAACCATATACTTGGGACAAACCTAAAATAATTTTCCAGGGATTTCTCTTTTTCCAGTTGCTCACGATTTTTTTCTTCGAAAAGGCATGCAGGACATTCATCCGCAACTGCTGAGGTGATTTATTTGCGATCGTTAAAAGGACGAGCAAAGTGATTAAGAGTAGGTGAGAAAGTAGAAAAAGAGAATGGGATAGTGGAAAAAAGAGATGTAGAAGATAAAGAGTTCAATGTTTTTATGAGACTAACGATTTTTCACGAAAGTTAATAATTTACGTACAATAGTAGAGCATGAGAACGTGGCAAAGGGAGATGGGAAGGATGAAGAGTGTAACGTTTTTCTCGAAGGTTAATAGATACCGAATAAGAAACGAAGGTCATTTTTGCTAGATTCAAACTGAAAGTAAACTGAATAAGTAATAAATAAAACGACAGAAGGTCGTGATTCGGCCAAGGTGAACTAATATTTCAGATTTAGAGATTTTTCACGTTTACGTGACTTACATAAATCAGTGTTTACCTGTATAAGATTAAAGCACATGGATAAGAGGGTTAATCCAATCAAAATAAGGAGAAAATTATAGAGCATCATGTCCGGGTTCGAAAACACAATGTCCCCCAAACCGACGGTACTGAAAATATTATATTTACACAAAATCAATTAACAACATTTCCAGTTTTAAGAGGCGCATATTCACAGATTTGCAGTAGTTTGCACTTTTGAAGATCGGTTAATCGAACCGCGTTAGAATTGCTGAAGCTTGGACGGTATAGTCGTCGCCAAAGGAAAAACGGGAGGGTACTGTATATCTCACTTTCCGCTGTGTACGTAAACATGTCTTCGATTCCAAAACATGCACGTCATGTGCTCTAACAGCGCAGTGGTTAGCGGCCTGCTACGAATCTTTTGCTCGCAGGTTCGATTCCAGTGAGAGACAGAAATTTATAAATTTGGCACCCACTATAACTTTCCTCCCCTCTGATCATCCTACCATCCTAGATGCACACTATACAATATGAAACATAAAGGAATAGGTGAAAAGGTTAAAAGTATTACGCGCATTTGAGCATCACACGTAACACCCTGGAGACAAAACTCAAATGTGTTCGTCTTTCTTGCTTTTCTCAGTTTTCGCAATACAATAATGTTACTGTGTTACATGCGACTTTGAAATATGAACGAGTCAAGGAGAACCATCGGAAAAATACAAAAATACAGTATTCCTAACCTGATGGAAACAAAAAAGAAATAGACGCTGGTCATGAATCCCCAATCGGGTTCCCAGATACAGAATAAAGAGGCCGAGAATACTATCCACAGCAGCAGAATACACAGAGCAATCGGGATCGGGAACGAGTTTTCCGATTGCAGTCGATTATTGATTTTGTTCTGAATTATTTATTTTTGATTTTTTATTTAGGAATAATTCATTGAAATTTAGGAATAATTCAATTTAAGAACATTTCATTGCTCTTTAATTATGATGATTTTGTTTATTTTGAATCTGCGATACATAGTAATTGAGAGATGGTAAGCGTTCAATAATGGTGACGCTTTTGTAGCTTGTGCTGTTCCCGTAGAAATAATGAGGACTATACTTCTAAACTACTTATTTTCTGGAGAGAGAAATTGTGCCTAACGTGAGGCATAGTACAGTATCTTGAACAAAACACATTCGGTAAATCATAAAAACGGACCGAACTTCAATAAAATACATGTATAATAGGACATATAATAGAAGCAATTGAATTAACCTGTTCCTCCGGTTGCATGATAATTCCCTGTTTTCTCTCATCTTCTCCCGAACTTTTCTCCGGTGAACCGCCGTTTTCCGCTTTGGACGTTTTGTACAAACTCTGAAAAATTATGTTTTCACAAATTCTGGAAAATAGATTTTGGAGAATAAAACATAACCGTACTTCCCGTACCGGTTTCGGTAAAAACAAAAGAAGACTCCAACCGCGCGACAAAACATCGTTGTACTTCGATCTCCAAAACTGACGAATTTGGACCGAATCGAAATCACAGGATGAGACAAATTTGGACTTGAGAATTTTATTTGATAATTTCATACATAGAAAACGAACTATTCCGATCGTTTCATAGGGAAAAACTCATCGGATAATTTCACGCATGACTCTGATAACTTACCATTTTAGGCAGCGACAGTCTCCGAATGGGTGTGGTTTCCACAATTTTCCTCTTCGAAGTTCGCAGCCTTTTGTAAAGTTTGCGTAGCGCCCGCGACAGAATACGACCCATGTCCTGTGAAACAAATATTGTACATTCATCTGAAACATTCAAGAATCTTGGGGGTCAGGCTCGAAATCGAAGATCAAATAAGTGAATTGCTCAACAAAGCACACTTTTTAAATGAGAGATTATGTGTTTGTCACTGTTAATCTGGTGTTCACTATGTTCTATGTGATCTTATGATTCTGAATTATAAATCTCATAAAAGTGTTTTGTTACATCAAGAGAACAAACACAAAACTCACTTTGAGAATTATGAGAAAAATGGGAATTCCGATGAGAATATAGAAAATACTGGCCACCCTTCCACCGGTAGTGCGAGTAGTTGGGTAGCCGTACCCTAGAAAGAGAGCAGAGAAAGTAATAAAACAATGTTTTTGAGAAAATCAGATGAGAAACACATTTGAAGATTTGGAAGTCCGTACGTAAGTGGTGAAAATCTGCGCAGGGCCTCGCACGATATATAAACATGGAAAACCTTGAGGAGTGAAATACGTAGAGGTAGCTTGGACTTTGTGTAGTTCCATCTCTATTTCAGATTGATGTAGTGAGATCAAATTGAATTTGGATAAATACTAATACTGATCATTTGCTAATCGTGAAGCGTTGTAAACCCATCACAACATCGATAATTCTTTCATCTAGGGCACATTTGCAGAAGTTGTTCAGCGACGTTCGCTCTGCTGTGTTTGTAGCTTGTACTCTTCTCTCAACAAACCATTGTGTAAACATCAAACTACAACTAGTATAATACCCCTCGAATTTCACGTTGCCACATAGTTTGCCGCTACCACTTGCACATTTGAACGCGGTGTTGTAATGCTCGCGTCGACTATTTTATTGACCCACTAACGAATATTTGGGAGCGCAATTTATGGAAGGCGAGAAACATTTGAGCAAACTAGTGAAGTGGGTCAGTCTCAAACTTTGGTCGGAGTCAAAACTAAAGCGTCAGTTTTGGAATTATCAAACTATCCTGTACCTGATACAGGCTAATCTGTTGAACTTTGAAAAACATGATAAATGGTGCTTACAACATTTTCATTTCGAAAGTATACATTTTTCTATTCGAGTATCTAGTATTTCAATAATGTTGGGTAGTGCACAATAATAAGTAATAAATTTTCATATTTGTCAGTTAGTCAATAATATTGACGTGTTGACAACATCTCACATATGATGGATGGGGTTCTTGTGTAGTCACTTGTTCAAATTGTGGTCACATGTAAAGTATAGTTTTTAGAATGACTCAGAGAACTATGGACATTGAGAAAGAAGAAAACGTACAAAAAAATTCACTACCTCCTCCAAACTGAGTAATATGATAGTCATATACTATAAAGTATCCAAACTTGAACAAAGATCAGCCAATGTGCTATTTATCATTTTATCACTTGCAAATTATGATGTGTTTTACTTTTCGAGAATTCGTACAACGAGAACTATATTGTATTTCAATAGATCACAGAAAATCTCTATAAGTGGGTTATTTTTATGAAGTTTAGTTACGCTTTTTTCAATGGTCTGTAATTCTTTCCAACGCACCACTGTTCAAACGGCCGTAATGCGCGCACTTCGCGCGGCATTGATGCAAATCGTACTAGATACGGCGCAACGCCAGACGCGCTTGGGAGGAAACTAGTTATTTCAAGCCGGTGATGATAAGAATTACCGTCCGATTGTTAGAGACGATAAAAATGGCTGCTTTTGCCAGAGGCTTCATAAACTTCTATGTTTTCAATTTTGGAAATTCTTCATTTTGAAAGTTATCTCTTTTGCTTAAATCATACAATTGTTCAATTGAATTTTCAATAAAAATTCCAATGATTTCTGTTTAGAACAACATTTTACATTAAACATCCTATTTGATTAAATTCTACAATGTTTAAATGAAGTTTTTAAAAGATTCTTTTACGGAAGTTTAAAGAGTTCATTTTTATTCCAATGTCTCCTTGGGTGAATGAATAAAGGATTTCAACAGCGAAGCATGGTCCAAACCGATACAATGTAATACCGTAACCCACCGATAGTAGTGTACAACTGTCCCGCGTAGAACATGCTACCCAGCCATGTCCAGGGGGTGTTATCCGTTCGTTCATCTATAACTTCGGTCAGGTTCAAGTGGTCCAGGAACCAGTATAACGCCTGTTTAGCGTGGTGAACCTGAAAAATACGAGAGAAAATAATGTAATAAAAAAGAAAGAATAACAAATAGAAACCTATACACACTGTTTTGGAATATAACTTGTTTTATAACCAGATTGGTAGTCCAGATTTGGGTTGTTCGTGAGCCTATACACCAAACTCCAAAGTTTAGAACTTACAATAGCTCTTATGAATCGAAAAAAAGGAGATTTTGCACAATACTAACAGTTGCTAGTCGAGTTTTGCCAACCTCTTGCTATATATATAAAAAACAATTCAGTTTTTTCTCAATACAACGAAATTGAATTGTATGTAGTTTCAAGGCCAACTAACCTGCAGTTCCCTATTAGCTTTCAGCAGCTGATCATGACACCTTACTTCCAACATTCGATCCAGCACCTGAATTTAGAAAAATACACTTTTTCCATTTACAAATTAATTCTAAGGTAGTGTTCGCATATACTATGGACCACCTTCATTGACAAAAACAGAAAGTTCACGAATTACACTTGTCACGTAACTTGTAAACTGCCCAAAAACTTAAAACCTACCTGATCGAGTGCGAAAACGGTTCTATTCCGGTATATTTCCCTCCTGACTTGATCTCGATCTCTTTCAAAACTTTGAAATATGAATGCTCCAAAAGAGTATAGGAAATGAGAGCTAGAAACGGCACCCAGACACTCAGCTTGAACTTCTGATACAACCATTTTATACTCCGATACAATTGGAACCTCATATCTGAAATACACGAAATATGTTTGGAAAAGTTTTTCACATAGTTTATTTAGCTACAATCGGAGAGTATTGAACTTTGGTCAGAAACCAGGAGAGGCGGAAGTAAGTTGTGTTTAATAAAGAACATATATGAAATAATGATCAGATGTGTTTCGTTTTGCAGATTCAATTTGCTTCGAGATCTGGAAATGTTGCGATTTTAGAGAATTTTAGAGTATGAACATAGTAAAATGAGTTCGATTTCTGGATGTGTAGTAGATACACACGCAATACATAATTTCTGCTTGTTTAACAATTATAAGGAGTGACCAACTTTTTATTGTAGTTTAAGCTCACTACACGTTATTGCTTACAGGTTGTATTCAATAAATAGTCCAAGCTACAAGTACATCGGTATAGAGTAACATACACCGGATAGGCCAATTCTGAAGAGCGAACCCTATATAGCCCTGCCAGGGCTGAATTATGCCAAAGCTCAAACAAAACTGATAATCAAATCACTTTCAGTTGCAAAATGGCTTCAAAAAAGTGTCATTCGCAAATACGGCTAATCTCGAAGCTCCAGACAAAAAACCAGTGAGCCTAATTGCTATTTTGTCTGAACTGAATAAAGCAAATTGCGATACGCAGAAGAGTAAGTTCAAACACGCAATAAAAAGTGACCAAGAACTAGGAAGTACATGTACATAGATGAAAAAGTGTTTCAACATATACTGTTAGTTAATTACACAGTCACCTGAAACATGTTCTACACAGCAGAACTCAGAAACGTGCAATGACAGAGTGCACGATGCCTCATTGTTGCTGAAAGTATACTATACTAGTTGTGCAAATTTACTATTTTGCTTTTAGTATGATAATACTGTGGTTTTTCACATTCATATTCGCATTTCATTAAAGAAACAGTAGAAAAGAATGATCGACACATTAAAACTCCTAGAGAAAAAAACCAAGGAGGAGAAGAACAAAGACATGCTCTTGCCATTTGAGTTATGACGCGTACTTAATGGAATGAGCGCTTTTTGTGATTCTGACCCAAATTCGTAGTATACTAGAGGTAAATTGGATAGTCACGTAAAGTTATCATTCTAATGAGGAACCGTGCACTTTGTCATTGCACGTTTCTGAGTTCTGCTGTGTTTAACATGTGTCACGTGACTGTGTAATTGATTAACAGTATAGCTGATTTTCACTAGTATTGTTTGTTCTTGTGAAGACGTAACATTTAGCGAGATTTCTTTTTGATGTATCTCTTGTAATTCTGTTCGAATTAAAGTAAATCCTATTAGTATGCTCACTTAGCTGATTGTTAATACTTTCTATCTCACAAACTGTAAATCAAAACAAACTGTTGCAAAAAAGGTTGAAAACCACGTCCACAAATGCGTGCAAACTTGTGAGCCATTGGTACTACAAATGTATAGGTCAAGTGACACTCTTTGTTGTATAAAACCGCATACATACCGTCACCTCATATAACACATTTTCTCAGTCAATGACAACTTTAATACCCATTAAACACTTCTGGAAATCACAAACTTTAAACACGCGAAGCACGTGAAAAGGAAATTTACTTCCAATATTCTTACAGACTATCTAAAAAGGGGCTGTGGTCACGCAAAACACGCCGAACTGAATGCAAAAAATCACAGTTATAAAGTGCATCAAGATTGCATTACGTTTCACGCAAAAATAAACTTAATTTCTAGTATTCTGAGACAGGGACTATACTAAAAAGTGGCTTGTGGTCACGCAAAGCTCGTAAAACAGAATTTAAACGTAGAATTACAAAGTACACAACCGTTAGGATTTTTCACGTTTGACGTAAAAATATCATTAACTTCTAGTATTCTGAGACAGGGACTAAACTAAAAAGTAGCTGTCTCGATCCTAGTACACATTTACCAGTTAATTGCACAGTTAGTCATCAAACTGGTCTTTCCAAAAGTTGCGTATACTCTAAAAAAGTATAAAACTACAAAATAACTTCAACTTAGACAGGGATTATACTACGAAGTGGCTTGTGGTCACGCAAAGCACGTAACACAGAACGCAAACGTAGAATTACAACGTGCACAATTACTAATAATTTTTCACGTTTCAAGTGAAAAAGAAATTTACTCCTAGTATTTCAGGGACTATACTAAAAAGTGGCTGTCTCCGATGGAAAGTATAACAGGGGGATGATGGAGTGATTTAGCCGGCCGGCCGCAATACGTTTTAATATCAGCACACTTGTTCTGGAGGGATGGACAAAGGGTGGCAGCTACTACCAAGACTAGTGACAAGCAGGGTGTCATTATCAAAAGGTACAGAAAGTGACCAAATCAGCTTTGTAGTTTGATCTCGAAACACGCCAAACTACAAAGAAACATATATGGACAGAGGCGGGCAGCTAGTATCGAAACGAACAGATTACCAATCTATTTTTTTTCTTCTTTCTATTGTAAAGTTAGTAGATTCTTAACTGTTCCTAGAGTTACTAATTTCGCGGTGCCTACTACTGATACATACGTTTTCTGTGTCATTGAGAGTTGCAGCTACTACCAGAGGCCGTCTGCATGAAACATCCCGGGCCGCGTTGGGATGCTATCCCGAGCCATTTCCCGGCCAATTCAGCCCGGAATAGCATTCCAACCCGGCCCGGGATGTTTCATGCATACAGCCTCAGGACTAGTGCAAAGCAGGGTGTCATCAACTAGAGTTGTAGTTCGATCTCAAAACACGCCAAACTACAAACAAATGAGGATGGACACAGCTACCATAGTGGGTGCCAAATTTATAAATTTATGTCTCTCGCCAGAATCGAACCTACGAGCAATAGATTTGTAGCAGGGCGCGAACCACTGCGCTATAAGAGAACATAATCGACAAGTTTTGGAATCGAGAACGTGCGTGCGTACACAGCGGAAAGTGAGATATACAGTACCCTCCCGCCTTTGGCGACGACTATACCAGGACTAGTGACAAGCAAAAACCACACGAAACATAATACAATAAAGAGTAGTTATGTATCATTAAGTATTGACAAGATAGCAGTAATCAAAAAAACGTTGAAATTTGTAGTTTTACCCCTTTCCCTTCTATTTATGTATCCCAGTGTTTCGCTGACCTCATATTCAGAAAAAATTGACCCACACAGCAAAAACTTGGTCCTCGTTCGTTGAATCTGTTATTAAACCCATTTCAAAGTATGATCCCGACGCAATCAAATGTTGAAAACGTCTCAAGTATCAAGAGAAAATAGGGCAGGGAATGATCATATGGGATGAGGAAGTAGGAAACTAGAAAAGTAGGGAAAGTTTGAAAAGTCAGTAGTTAGTAGAGAATTTGGAAAGGAAGAAATTATCGAAGGAAGGAAAATAAGGAGAGTGTGTAATTGGGAACGTAGCAAAACATCGGAAAGTTAGTATTTAGTAAGAAATAAGATAAGGAATAAAAGACATTAGGAATTGGGAAGGTAAGCAAATGGGTGAGTAGGAAAATAGGGATTAAGAAAAATAGAAAAAACAGAAAAATTACGTTAGTAGTTGATAAAAAGTGAGAAAAATAAGACAACACCATTAGGATTTAGGAAAGTAGGGCAGGAAGGAAGTTATGATATGAGCTCCCTGTGTTTTCGCTTGCATTATGACTGACAGCCGAAATTGTTACAACAAATATTAAAAACACCCTAGGCTAATAATTGGTTGGTCTTTTGCTGATTGGAATGAATTGCCATCTTTGATTTCAGATTATTTCAGTAAAAAAAAGTGATCATTAGATTCAAATGAATTGAATAGTTTTTTTGAAGGGTACACAAGCGTATTTGTACATTTAGAAATGAATCGGATAGTGGCAAACAGAAATTTTCAAATTATAAGATTTCCCGTACGCTATTCGAAAAAGATACGAAAAAGATAGTGAACAAATCGTGTACAAGTGGGCATAGTTATATAGTTTAAAAAAGAACGAAGCATTTGGAGATTTACAGAAGTTAATTAAGTGGTTCAATTGAGAAGTGACCGTGCAAAATAACAAATTTGTTGATGCTATACTAAAAAATGGGATTCTGTTGAATCTTGCAACTTTCTTAAATTTCAAAAATAGTTTTAATGCGTGATTTATACAGGTTTTTTTCAACTCACAAAATACATATTAGATTATTTATTTGAACAAAATATATTGTGTCACTAGGAAGTTTTGGGTGTTATATGTTATACTTCAATGAATGTGCTCAGTAAAAGATGAACTCAAAAATCGGTTTCTGTCGAGTATTACAGTTTTCGCATTTCCCTTCTACCTGATACATACATAATGTGCGACATTGCGGTCCAATTAATTCGTTGCAAAAAAGTTAATTGAATGAAGTAGTTATCGATTGAACTCGAGAAGACCACTTCTAATCAAAAATCAGAAATCAGAATGACGGAATATAAATGGGGATCTACCCGGGAGCAGCAGCTGCCACGGTATTTTCGACAGCGGCGAGGGGTCGAGTTCAGGCCACGCCCCTTTTTATGAGGGCACAAAAGGAAATAGATGTATATATATATATATATATATATATATATATATATATATATATATATATATATATATATATATATATTTCTCATTTATTCGCGACCAAATCTGTGACTTTTTATATCGTTAAGTGTGGAACTCCAATTGAAGAAATGTAAGAGAAAAAAACAAGATGATGGAAACAGGGTGTAGAAGCCCTGTTGGAGACTTTATAATATAGCTCTGAACAGAGAAAACTCATAGTTTTACTCAGAAAATTATGACAAATTTAAACAATCAGTGAAAACTCTATACATTTTTGCTTTCCGATGTAACGCAATGGAAAGGATTGTTTTAGTTTGATCTCTTATACAGAAAGCGATCAAAACTTCGTTGTAATTTATCTCTGAACACCCCGTAAACAATTTACGCCAGTAGATCAAACTACAAACCCATAACACTAGAATAAACAACATTTTTCAGGCCGATTCAAATCAAATGGGAACGGGATCAAACTACAAACCCATAGGACTAAGGTAAAATACATTGAAACGCAATGAGAGAGGTCGCCGCCGAGTTCAGGCCACGCCCCTTTTTATGAGGGCAGAAAAGGAGACTTTGATTGGGGAACAAAGTACGGAGGAAACAAGCAATTAAACAAGAAATTTA
>CAXIWQ010000432.1:0-71095 GCA_964036275.1 Litoditis marina | reverse complement strand
AATCAAAAGTAAAACAATCGAAAGTTTGAAAACATTCGAACCAGAAAAAGCATTATTACACCTCTTATAACAATGTTTAATTGATTCGTAATTCTAACCTCTGTGGACCAACTTCATGGCCACTTCCCCATCAGCTGGCCTCTTGTACTGTGGATAGTCGCGGTCCCCCATTTCAGTCACTTCAGAATTCTTCTTCGGGAACTTCTTGGAACACAACTTCCAGTACGGTTTCTTGTCCTTATTACAATATGCCTCTGGGTCACCCTCGCATGGTTTGTGGACCATATATCGTTCCACCAACTCTCGAAGCTTCCTCTGTTCTTCATAGTTCGGATCTTCTGGGGAAGGGACCTTCGGGAGATAGGCCTGGACCATCTGATCAACTTCCAAGGGAGTGTTGATTCCGTCCTTGTAGCAGACGATCAGGTGCATGTGTGGCATGCCTCTTTGTTGAAATTCTATACTGTAGACATACCACAGAACCTCGCCAAACCGACCTGAAATGGAACATTTATAGAATAAATTTAAACTGCACGTTTGAAACCTTATTCTTTCTAACTATTGAAATTTGAACAAAAATGAATTAGATGTGTTTTACAAATTTACTGTAAACAACACTATATTTCGTATTTTGATACAATGACCTTTTCTACCTTTATAATTCGATACAATACTTTTTCTCTTTTGATTAAATTTGTAAAAAAGTAAAATTATAGTCAAACGTTTTTTTATGTTCCTCACTACAGTAACCCTCTCTCCGATACTTCCTAATAACTAATTTTTAAAAAACACCAATTTATAGTCGAATGCATTTTTATGTTCCTCACTACAGTAACTCTCTCTCTGATACGTTTTACTAACAGATTCTGGAAGAAGCCAAATCATAGTCGATCGCATTTTTACGTTCCTCACTACAGTAACCATTCTTTTACAATACCCATAACTTGACAGTTTTTACCTATTTTTCGACTTTTTTGATTTCTCCTTAGAATATGATGAATATTTTAAACAAACCTGGATGTCTCTTTCCTCTCCCTCCTTTGGCTTTCGGTTTTCCCAATACATCATTCAAGAACAATGTAGCCTTCTTTTTAAAGATTTCGGCAATGACGAATGGATGATCCGCCCAGCTGTCACCTTTCGGGATGTTCTCCTGAAAACACATTTTATGAGTGGAAGTTATTCGTAACTACAATTTATTTTAATAAACATATTTTAAAATACTAAAATAGCTACAAATCAACAATCATGATGAACTTTTCTACATACAATTTGCCAAAATGTTTTATAACTCTGTAATTTATTTATAATCTTAATCAAAACGAATATTCAAGTATTAGTCAGAATTAGCCTGTTCATTGTCAATGTTTTCATAACTCTTCAAAGTCTTACCTTCACTTCTGCCCAATCTGGAGACGCAGTGAATGTGAAGAATGCGTGCGGCTTCCCCTTCTTGTTCGCAACGGTGACAGAATCCTCGAACTTCCCTCTCTGGTATCGAGGAGCACCGGGAACAGAGGGTGGCACGACGGTTACACTTCCAACCAGTCGATTGGCGTCCCGTCTCCGAACGGCTCTTTGGACAGACTCCAAAATAGCTCGTCTAAAAACCAAACCATTTGAAAAACTAAGCACAATGTGTTTTATATAGTTATCATCTTTATCATTTGAAACAAAACAAAAAGTTGTTAAATAACAAGGGGAAATGAAAAATTAAGAATATTATATTATTAGGAAGATATTACTGTAGTATAAAATTACTGCTGTGTACAACTATAATTGTCCAATAATTAACTAAGTAGATGAAACTTAATCAGTATAATTACATTCACTATTATAAGAAGATCTGACACATGAAAATCTGTAACTCACTTATTGCTGTGTAGAGTAGTTGTGTGTTTTCCCTCTATGAATCCCTCCTCTTTCTGTTTGACACGAGAATACACGTCGATGACGTACTGTTGACCCAATCTTCGGACGGCAGTTACCCGATTCCGAAACCGGCGACGACGTTGATTAGCGTACAACAGCTTCTCACGTAAACTCGCATACGTTCGACGTGACTGAAATTATTACTTTGAAATTGATTCAAAAACCAGAAATAGTAATTTATTTAATTGAATTATCTATTTGGTTGTAAAACTAATATTCACAAGTTCATGAAGTAGACCAAGAATAACAACTTTTCTCTCTCTTTTTTTATTTCACAAACTTAATTTCATTTTCATATACTCATTTAATACTTCTTATTCGTTCAAATAACACACCTTCCTTGCTAAACGCTCGAATTCTTCAGAGGGTGCGGTTTCAGACGCAATTTCTTCTGAGTCAGCCTGTAAATAAGAGTAAAAGTACTTGTATTGGGAGAAAAATAGAACATACATTTGAGTTGTAGTTTAATGTCGTTCAAAACAGGAAAAGTTGCTCACTTCACTCGGTTCAGGAGAACCCGTTTCTTCCATCTCTTCATTTATTTCGGTATCCATATTTTCGGGTTCATTGACAATCTCCTGAATGCAATTATAATATATTTGCGCCTCCCAAAATAACTATCAATATATGAAAAATTGGAAAAGAAAACTATAAATTATTGGACAAGTTTGTAAAATTTCCAAATCTCAAACAAAATATTTATATGAAGTTATCTTACAGAAAATTGAAAAGCTGAGATAGAGATAATCTGTTTTTTACTATACATCAAACAAAATATTATACTATTCATATTAATTCAAATTCAAGCTCACTTCAATCTCTCTAATTTCATCCTGTTCATCTAGTTCTCGATAGAATTCAGCTGCGTCTGAATCTTGAGTAGCGCCTTCAACGATGGACTCCTGAAAGAAAAAATAATGTCGATGAAACAAGTTGTTGTGTGAGAATTCACGATTATACCTACGCGAACACGTTACAATGAACCTCGTTTTTTTCAGTGATTGTAGTCTAAACCCGTTTATTTTTATTGACAATTTGAGATATAGAACGTATTTTGAGATCAAACTACAGAAATGAGTGTATCACTCTCTATATATAATTCATAAATATTCAAAAACGAACCTCTCTTCCATTATTTTCCAACTCTTCTTCTCCACTGTCATCACTGTGGAAATTGTGTACAAGAGGAATATCTTCGACAGGGATGATTTCGGGATATTCCTCCCCATTTCTAGTAATCATTCGTCTTCGAATACTCTGACCAATTGGCTCATCAAATACCTGCAACCAATAATTAGTTGAACTTAGCAGAAAGTTACTAAATCATAAACTCCATGTGATTTCCAAACACATTTTATTAGAAAAAAATAAAAAAAATGGTACGTGCGTTCATTTTCCAAATTGAACATTTTTGAAAATATCATTGTTGACAAAGTAATAACTCACCATTTCCTGTTCCGATTCTTCATCCTCAGAGTCACTACAAACAATTCTTCGATATTGCCGTGAAGGGGTTTTTACCAGAGGAATACGTGAAGTCGAAGGTCCTGGTTCACTTGTGTCAGATTCATATGAACTCGAATCATCTTCCAAACTGAAATGCATTTTTCAATACAATCGAAAATAAGTACTATCTATATGTGATTAAAAACATTATTTAGGAGTTACTTATGAAAAAGTTGGAGAACGGAAATCAATTATATATATAATCCCATCTCTTTTAAATTAGACAACTTGTCCAACTATTGCAAACGTCATTTCTGCATAAACTGAACATGTATATTGAAAGGTTTTCCAACTAAAATCAATGTTTTTGAACTTACTATTCATCAGTTTTTCCTTTGATCATAACTGAAGAAGTGTCCGAGTCCCATTCTTTCTCAATATCGATTCCATCTTCATCCTTCTTCCAATCAATATAACTACGAAGTCGATCTTCCTAAATAAAATATTTTTAATGATATACATAATAGTCTTACATTTTCATAATTAATAGTACTATTTACAAGGCAGAATTTTAGTTTCCACTTGAGAAACTAAATGATCAAACTACAAAACATGAAAAACAACCACTTCTTCTATTTTTGTTAAATACAACTTCGAAACACATTTACCCCATATCGAGCAAGTTTAATTGGAATATTTAAATCAATCTCATTCCAAAATACACACCTGAGTCATCTGCTCATCGCGTAGGAATTGACCACTTGTCCAATCACCATCACCATAGGGATAAATGATTGGATAGCACAGAGAATCCACAATTCGGAGATAGGAGAATATTGGTCGTGGAATGTTCTCCCTTTTTTTCTTGTAGTAGATGTTGAGGCCCTTCGGGAGTACTCTCTGGTTCACGTCACACGTGAAAAAGAGCGAGACGAAATCCTGTCCCAATTCTTGGCGATAGACCTTCTCATGAGCGGGAAGTTTGGTAGTATCGACATCCCTCTTGTCACAAATCCGCATCATCATTCTTGATTCATCGAAACCCTGAGCAGATTCCCTCTTCACGACTTGGTCCATTCTCTTGTAGACTTTCGACAATGGATGGTTCTTCTCAATACAGTTGGCCAGATCGAATAGTAGCTAAAATGGGAGATATTGAAATAATTATTGGTTTTGACGTAAACAATAGTTTTGACTTTAAATCAGACTTTTTCAACACAAATACGATACTAATATCCTTAGTTTGATCGATATTAAACATGAATAATTATTGATTAGAGAGAAAGTTTACTGGAAAAAGATTTGTGTATAATTTGGACTTTTATTGCAAAAATACGATACTCGCAGCTCTATTTTAATTGATGAGAAACGTGGAACATGAGAGAACACAACAAACTGATAAATGAAGAGAGATTACTGTAGTTTGAAGCATAGAAATGGAATCGAGTATAATTTCGACTTTTCTTGTAAAATTACGATGTTTACAGCTGTATTTTGGTTGATGAAAAACGTGGAACATGAGAGAACACAACAAACTGATAAATGAAGAGAGATTACTGTAGTTTGAAGCATAGAAATGGAATCGAGTATAATTTCGACTTTTCTTGCAAAATTACCATGTTTACAGCTGTATTTGGTTAATGAAAAACGTGGAACATGAGAGAACACAACAAACTGATAAATGAAGAGAGATTACTGTAGTTTGAAGCATAGAAATGGAATCAAGTATAATTTCGACTTTTCTTGCAAAATTACGATGTTTACAGCTGTATTTTGGTTGATGAAAAACGTGGAACATGAGAGAACACAACAAACTGATAAATGAAGAGAGATTACTGTAGTTTGAAGCATAGAAATGGAATCGAGTATAATTTCGACTTTTCTTGCAAAATTACAATATTTACAGCTGTATTTTGGTTCATGAGAAACGTGGAACATGAGAGAACACAACAAACTGATAAATGAAGAGAGATTACTGTAGTTTGAAGCATAGAAATGGAATCGAGTATAATTTCGACTTTTCTTGCAAAATTACAATATTTACAGCTGTATTTTGGTTAATGAAAAACGTGGAACATGAGAGAACACAACAAACTGATAAATGAAGAGAGATTACTGTAGTTTGAAGCATAGAAATGGAATCGAGTATAATTTCGACTTTTCTTGCAAAATTACAATATTTACAGCTGTATTTTGGTTAATGAAAAACGTGGAACATGAGAGAACACAACAAACTGATAAATGAAGAGAGATTACTGTAGTTTGAAGCATAGAAATGGAATCAAGTATAATTTCGACTTTTCTTGCAAAATTACGATGTTTACAGCTGTATTTTGGTTCATGAGAAACGTGGAACATGAGAGAACACAACAAACTGATAAATGAAGAGAGATTACTGTAGTTTGAAGCATAGAAATGGAATCGAGTATAATTTCGACTTTTCTTGCAAAATTACGATGTTTACAGCTGTATTTTGGTTGATGAAAAACGTGGAACATGAGAGAACACAACAAACTGATAAATGAAGAGAGATTACTGTAGTTTGAAGCATAGAAATGAAATCGAGTATAATTTCGACTTTTCTTGCAAAATTACGATGTTTACAGCTGTATTTTGGTTAATGAAAAACGTGGAACATGAGAGAACACAACAAACTGATAAATGAAGAGAGATTACTGTAGTTTGAAGCATAGAAATGGAATCGAGTATAATTTCGACTTTTCTTGCAAAATTACAATATTTACAGCTGTATTTTGGTTCATGAGAAACGTGGAACATGAGAGAACACAACAAACTGATAAATGAAGAGAGATTACTGTAGTTTGAAGCATAGAAATGGAATCGAGTATAATTTCGACTTTTCTTGCAAAATTACAATATTTACAGCTGTATTTTGGTTAATGAAAAACGTGGAACATGAGAGAACACAACAAACTGATAAATGAAGAGAGATTACTGTAGTTTGAAGCATAGAAATGGAATCAAGTATAATTTTGACTTTTCTTGCAAAATTACAATATTTACAGCTGTATTTTGGTTCATGAGAAACGTGGAACATGAGAGAACACAACAAACTGATAAATGAAGAGAGATTACTGTAGTTTGAAGCATAGAAATGGAATCGAGTATAATTTCGACTTTCCTTGCAAAATTACGATGTTTACAGCTGTATTTTGGTTCATGAGAAACGTGGAACATGAGAGAACACAACAAACTGATAAATGAAGAGAGATTACTGTAGTTTGAAGCATAGAAATGGAATCAAGTATAATTTCGACTTTTCTTGCAAAATTACGATGTTTACAGCTGTATTTTGGTTGATGAAAAACGTGGAACATGAGAGAACATCACACACTTATAAGTGAAGAGAGATTACTGTAGTTTGAAGCATAGAAATGGAATCGAGTATAATTTCGACTTTTCTTGCAAAATTACCATATTTACAGATGTATTTTGGTTCATGAGAAACGTGGAACATGAGAGAACATCACACACTTATAAGTGAAGAGAGATTACTGTAGTTTGAAGCATAGAAATGGAATCGAGTATAATTTCGACTTTCCTTGCAAAATTACGATGTTTACAGCTGTATTTTGGTTCATGAGAAACGTGGAACATGAGAGAACATCACACACTTATAAGTGAAGAGAGATTACTGTAGTTTGAAGCATAGAAATGGAATCGAGTATAATTTCGACTTTCCTTGCAAAATTACGATGTTTACAGCTGTATTTTGGTTGATGAAAAACGTGGAACATGAGAGAACATCACACACTTATAAGTGAAGAGAGATTACTGTAGTTTGAAACATAGAAATGGAATCGAGTATAATTTCGACTTTTCTTGCAAAATTACCATATTTACAGATGTATTTTGGTTCATGAGAAACATGGAACATGAGAGAACATCACACACTTATAAGTGAAGAGAGATTACTGTAGTTTGAAGCATAGAAATGGAATCGAGTATAATTTCGACTTTCCTTGCAAAATTACGATGTTTACAGCTGTATTCAAAATTACGATGTTTACAGCTGTATTTTGGTTCATGAGAAACGTGGAACATGAGAGAACACAACAAACTGATAAATGAAGAGAGATTACTGTAGTTTGAAGCATAGAAATGGAATCGAGTATAATTTTGACTTTTCTTGCAAAATTACGATGTTTACAGCTGTATTTGGTTAATGAAAAACGTGGAACATGAGAGAACACAACAAACTGATAAATGAAGAGAGATTACTGTAGTTTGAAGCATAGAAATGGAATCGAGTATAATTTTGACTTTTCTTGCAAAATTACGATGTTTACAGCTGTATTTTGGTTCATGAGAAACGTGGAACATGAGAGAACACAACAATAATTTCGACTTTTCTTGTAAAATTACGATGTTTACAGCTGTATTTTGGTTAATGAAAAACGTGGAACATGAGAGAACACAACAAACTGATAAATGAAGAGAGATTACTGTAGTTTGAAGCATAGAAATAGAATCGAGTATAATTTCGACTTTTCTTGTAAAATTACGATGTTTACAGCTGTATTTTGGTTAATGAAAAACGTGGAACATGAGAGAACACAACAAACTGATAAATGAAGAGAGATTACTGTAGTTTGAAGCATAGAAATGGAATCGAGTATAATTTCGACTTTTCTTGTAAAATTACGATGTTTACAGCTGTATTTTGGTTCATGAGAAACGTGGAACATGAGAGAACACAACAAACTGATAAATGAAGAGAGATTACTGTAGTTTGAAGCATAGAAATGAAATCGAGTATAAGTTACACTTTCCTTGCAAAATTACGATGTTTACAGCTGTATTTTGGTTCATGAGAAATGTGGAACATGAGAGAACACAACAAACTGATAAATGAAGAGAGATTACTGTAGTTTGAAGCATAGAAATGGAATCGAGTATAATTTCGACTTTTCTTGTAAAATTACGATGTTTACAGCTGTATTTTGGTTCATGAGAAACGTGGAACATGAGAGAACACAACAAACTGATAAATGAAGAGAGATTACTGTAGTATGAAGCATAGAAATGAAATCGAGTATAAGTTACACTTTCCTGGCAAAATTACGATGTTTACAGCTGTATTTTGGTTGATGAAAAACGTGGAACATGAGAGAACACAACAAACTGATATACGAAGAGAGATTATTGCAGTGTGAGAAATCGAGTATGCACAACAAACTATTAGGAAGAGAAAGGTTACTGTAGTTTAGGACATGGAAATGAAGTTGATTATAATTTAAACTTTTTCTTGCCAAAATACGATGCAGGTTTTATTGGTTAATAATTAACTAACCGTTCTGTTCAGCCTATCTCCAAGATAACTGTCCATTCGTCTGTCCGTTGCTTCTTCAGTGTCGTATACGAAATAGTTGCCAAACATAGGTTGGCCTCCATTCGGATACAGTGCAGATGAAAAATGTCGGACAACTCCTTGTGCTTTCACAACCTGAAATCAATGAAACAATGAGAAAAATATTAGAAAATTTGCTTATTATTAAACAATATACTTCCATCAATTAATACTTATCATCTATATCTCACCATAACCAAAACACACTAAATCATTTCGAATTTCAAGTAATATTATTATTATGAACTAACCTGAGCTCCGTATGGAGCTGGTTGAATGTGATCAAATTGAATTGAAGCCATGGACATCAACGAATTGTACTTCAGAATATTATTCAGAAAATGGTTCTTCTCCGGACTATCTCCAAACAACAATGAGAATAATGGTTCAGGCATTCTTTTCTGAGGAGGAATCCAGACTTGGCCGTCATGACAGCACTTCGAAACATCTTCTCTTCTCATTTTCTTGAAGTGTAGTGCGCCACAATATGGACAAACCACATTCATTGGACCAAGATGAGCATACTCAGGTAGTGACTTTGAGCGATCTGGAAATAAAAACACTATGTATTACACAATAAAATAATTGTTTAGCTATTTATCGTAAACATATTCGAATTTTACTAACTGAGAGCTCTTATATTAAAGAAATAATTTGTGTTCTATTTCGTTATTTTTGTTCTAAGTTTGAATTCCAGCATCCAATACGTACATCGATCCAACTATCACCTACATTTGTGACATATGACAGCTTCTATGAACAAGTGTTTAGGTATTCTGCTTTGTTTGTAGTTTGATCACGGACATTCGTAAATTGAACACCATTAAAGGTATTCATTTTAACCAACAACAAATTGCTCTTCCTTTTCTATTCTACCAAAAAAACACATTCAAAAAATGTAGAATTACCGGTTGAACTATTTTCTTGACTTTGTCTCCGTTTCGCTCGATATCTGTTCATGATTTCCGTCTTTTGCTTACGTCGCTTTTGAACAATTGCACCATCATCATTCAATTCTGAAAGAGGGATATAAATTCAGGTTTTTCGAGTATTATTTCAAGAGAAGAGTCAATCAAGTAACATTCTACTTAACATTTCAAAGTATTATTCACCTCTTGAAGAATCGCCGTCCCTCCAGTACCACTTCCTGGTCAGTAGTCATCATTTCTGAAGAAGGCCTGAAACAACTATTTCAATGAGTTTTGAGACAGAAAACTTTTAATTTTGAAAAATTATAATACAAGTAAGTTAGAACCTGAGTCAAACAGCTACTACTTCGATCAAAACTGATATAAAACAAGTTTAATATGAAATATCAGACATCATATCTAACTCGCTCTTGGCAATTACCACATAAATTGAATTCGAACTCCAACAAACATTTACTAATTTTCTATATTAGTTCAATTTATTTAAAGAAACTACAATTTAGTAATTTTCATTATATATCTAAATAATTTGATGTATATTAATCTTCGAAACACATTACTTACCTTTTGGACACTATTCGATCATTTGTCAATTTCGATATATCGGACCAAGATAATATAGCAGCCATGTTTCTGTAAAAGTTTCAGTATAGTATCATAATTACTACCAAATTTATTACCAAGGTTTTTCAATCCCTATCATTCATTGAAACACCTAGAGATCATATTGAATATACTGAAACGATGAATATATGAAATCCGCAAACTATACCTAACACGTGTAGACTCCGACTTTGTACACCACTTCTCTAAAAAACTGGCAAGAAGAATAGCATTTCCAGAACAAAAATATATATCACGGCTTCCGTTTCCACAAAATTGAATAAATGTTTCTTCTAGATGAATTCGAATAATAGACGCTTCTTGTTGGGGGAATAGTTCATATTCTGCTTCATCAGTTAGCAAAGATCCATATTTAATTGCATCACCATTGGCTACCAGATACACACTCTCGATCTCCTACAACCATCACAAATCTTTTTTTCCAGTTATTTTCAATTAACTAATTCATACACAAAAGTTTTTACATGAAGCTATAAATATTCTCAGCTAATTATTTTTTTAAACACTGTAATACCAATCAGTTAATGCATTTTAACTTTCTCAACTTGCGTATTATTGCTACTTTTGAAACTATCTGACATAGATTTATATAGAAAACTAATTGATCATTTTTCAAAATGCTTTATCAAAATGCTTTTTTTTATATCTTACATTAGAACTTACTGAGCCCGGATTGCATTCAAAGTATGACGCAATTGATTGGATAGCAGTAGCTAGACCTTCCTTCTTGGGATAGTTATTTGAACCGACACTCAATATTGGAAATGCCTTAAAATATACTTGAACAGTACCACTCACGTTCAAAACTTGATCAAATGAATGTTGTTATTACAAATATAACAAATCAGGTTATTTTTTCCTCCATGCATTTTAAAATAA
Source organism: Litoditis marina (assembly GCA_964036275.1). Taxonomy (NCBI): domain Eukaryota; kingdom Metazoa; phylum Nematoda; class Chromadorea; order Rhabditida; family Rhabditidae; genus Litoditis; species Litoditis marina. The sequence continues at coordinate 59,914 of CAXIWQ010000432.1, read as the reverse complement.
CTGCAAATTATATCTTCATTCTCCTTTTAACACTTTTCTGTTTTACGATTGATAGCATCACACAATTTACAGTACCTTTTTCAATATTTACTGAAATACTGTAATAAAAACCTACCACAGATTGTATTCCAATTTGATCCGCACATCTTAAAACATTGAAGTAACACGAGTGTAACTGATATTCTTTATATCGGGTAGGCCGTCCAGAAATCGATGGTGTCACACAATGTAAAATATCTGAAATTTAACTATGCATTCACCATTTCACAGGGCAACAATACATTATCATCCAAAATCACCTTAAATTGAATAAAACTCTATAATCACTTATTATGTTAGTTCATAATAATTTACATATTTTCTACCGAGAATCTAGTTCTAACTTTAGAAAAAATTCAATTAAATTTTAATACATTCATCATTTGTAAAAAGCATTCTCTTCTTTTATTTCTCTAACAATGTTTAAATTCAAAAACTTACATTCACAATTGTTCATATTATACGATGACGATCCAATTACAACACCAGTAGTCATTTTCTTCTCCATATCCTTCGTTCTGTACAGATCCATGAAAGTTTCTATTTGTGATCCAGCAGCAATTCGCAAACAACCGTCTAATACATGACCTAAATATTGAACATATGAGGCTCTTCTATTGAAATCACAAAGATCAAACTTCAAATCCAATAATCTTACGCTAACTGAAATGTACTGAGACATTTCTATTGAAATCATAAAGATCAAACTACAAATTAAATATTCTAACGCTTACTTAAATGTACTGAGACATTTCTATTGAAATCATAAAGATCAAACTACAAATTGAATATTCTAACGCTAACTGAATGTACTGAGACATTTCTATTGAAATCATAAAGATCAAACTACAAATTGAATATCCTAACGCTAACTGAAATGTACTGAGACATTTCTATTGAAATCATAAAGATCAAACTACAAATTGAATATTCTAACGCTAACTGAAATGTACTGAGACATTTCTATTGAAATCACAAAGATCAAACTACAAATTGAATATTCTAACGCTAACTGAAATGTACTAAGACATTTTTATTGAAATCATAAAGATCAAACTACAAGTTCATTAATCTAACACTACCCTATCTAAATTAAACCTTCATGAACGACTAATTACATGCTTTTCTATGCTAAACTAACAGCCCTATAAAATCATCATTTATCAATTGTAAACTCTATACACATCCTAACTCTCTAATTTCGTCAGAAAAATACCCTCACCTTTTCTGAAACCTTTGTTAATCGAATTTACCACAGCTTCTACAGGAATATTACTCAAATCACCATTGAACTTTATATATAGTTTATGTGTCATATCATCTATTTTCACCTGTAAAAACTACATTATAATCATTCGTCAACAGCAAATATAAGAACTAATATCACAATTATATGCAAACAATACATTTTTCAATCTCTAATCAATACACGCTACATGCCACAAACGCACCACCTCAATTGTTTACTTAACAACAAACACCCGAGAAAGAGACAGAGAGAGCGCCCAATGAAGAGGGTGCAGAATTGATTTTTGATGAGGAATCAAAAGTGGTATTTTCAGTTCTATACTATGGTGGTAATCTTCCTACACTATTACACTATCTATGGTACAACTATCAAGTTCGAATTCCTTCTCTAACGGAAATCTCGAAAAATGAACTATGAGTTTAGTGCCACTTTGGAAATTCAAAAACTTGGATGATGTACCTTTTTTTTCTATGAACATTTTTGAGATCTAAAAGTTGAGACACCATCTGCTGGAAGTTCTCTATCCGCCTGTATCAAATTCGAGATCTCTCGCCTATCCATTCTTTAGAAATAAGCAAAGTACATGTTGAAATCGGCGAAAAAACGAAAATCGTCATTTTTGACATTGAAAGTTCGGGTGTCAGATATGTTTTTTGTACACGTCTATATAGTTATATTATACAGAGAAACTGGAACTTTTCTGTTTTTGACCTACCGAAAAATCACTTTGAAAATTTTCAATCGATATTTCTCGAAAACTACCGAATAAAGTTGGCTCGAAATTTTGCCCATAGACATGTCTACGGTCAATGTATATTAAAATGGAATAAAATCTATAGGTTGTCGCGCTTGTTTTTTCTAAGTTTGTTTACTAACAACAAACACCCGAGAAAGAGACAGAGAGAGCGCCCAATGAAGAGGGTGCAGAATTGATTTTTGATGAGGAATCAAAAGTGGTATTTTCAGTTCTATACTATGGTGGTAATCTTCCTACACTATTACACTATCTATGGTACAACTATCAAGTTCGAATTCCTTCTCTAACGGAAATCTCGAAAAATGAACTATGAGTTTAGTGCCACTTTGGAAATTCAAAAACTTGGCTTAAACTAAATATGGAAACTTGGTTTTTGGATATCTCTTAACTATCATTGGGTTCTATCGTCAAATATTATCAGATCTAAGATATCTCAATTTGGAACGATTTGAGCCACTATCGAAATGTCACATACGTGCATAACAAAAAAATTGAAAAATTTCTATATCTTTCAATTGCAGAAAACTCTCATATTCCATACATGAACTACATTTTGTAAGCTTCAATTTTTGAGCTTCAGAAATTAGGGCTTATCGCTGGATTTCTTGAGTTAATATGGAATAGACGATTTTGACTGTTCTTTGAACTTTATGATGATGTACCTTTTTTTTCTATGAACATTTTTGAGATCTAAAAGTTGAGACACCATCTGCTGGAAGTTCTCTATCCGCCTGTATCAAATTCGAGATCTCTCGCCTATCCATTCTTTAGAAATAAGCAAAGTACATGTTGAAAATCGGCGAAAAAACGAAAATCGTCATTTTTGACATTGAAAGTTCGGGTGTCAGATATGTTTTTTGTACACGTCTATATAGTTATATTATACAGAGAAACTGGAACTTTTCTGTTTTTGACCTACCGAAAAATCACTTTGAAATTTTCAATCGATATTTCTCGAAAACTACCGAATAAAGTTGGCTCGAAATTTTGCCCATAGACATGTCTACGGTCAATGTATATTAAAATGAATAAAATCTATAGGTTGTCGCGCTTGTTTTTTCTAAGTATTTTTCATATAGAATATTATAAGAATGTTAGAATTCGGGACACGGAGAGCAACACCCATGGCGGGGACCTATACTACCATAGTATATATAGTTTTGAGAAATTCGATGTTTGTAATGTTTTTTGGGTTTAAAAAAGTTGCAGGTTTGGAGTAAACAAATGTCTACATGCGGCGTCCGATCGTTTCTATGTATACGAGGGGTGACTAGGCCGGCTATCGCCGACCTAGCTGGGGGGTACCCCCAGACCCCCCCTGTTGGTTATTGGTAGCTTTGTAGAAGTTTATAGGTAATTTTACAAAGTTTTGTCGTTTTTAGCCATGTTTGGACATGTTTTGTAGTTTTGACGTCTTCTGGCCCTCAGAATCTGAGTCGTCGTACATCACACATGTCGTACTATCATCTACTATCTATGTACTAACTATCTGAGGCATTTAAAGCTATCTCAGACGTCAAAATATCAGTTTTAAGTTTTGACGTCTTCTGGACTTCAGAATTATGCTCGTCGTCAATAGAATATCATTTCTGGCATCTACGTGATGTTGAGAGAGGCATCTAAGTATCATCAAGTAGTAATCTAACGTTACACGTGAAATCTGTTAAGACATCAAAGATTATGTTGACGATTTCAGTCACGTGACCCAATAAGCCAGCTCAGCCAACTTACAGAAATATTGATTTTTGATGGGAAATTCGAAGTGGTATTTTCAGTTCTACACCATGGTGGTAATCTTCCTACAGTACTCTAATATATATGGTACAACTATCAAGTTCAATTCCTTCTGTAACGGAAACTTCAAAAAATGAACTATGACTTAAGTGTCCCTTTGGAAATTCGAGAACTCGGTTTAAAATGAACTTGGAAACTTGGTTTTTGGATATCTCTTAACTATCAATGAGTTCTATCGTTAAATACTATCAGATCTGAGATATCTCTGTTTTGCACAATTTGAGCCACCACTGAAATGTCACACATGTGCATAACAAAAAAGTCGAAAATTTTCTACATCTTTGTATTGCAGAAAACTTTTATATTCTATACATGAACTACATCTTGGAAGCTTCAATTTTCAAGCACCAGAAAATTAGGGCTTATCGCTGGATTTCTTGAGTTTTCCTGGAATCGACGATTTTGGAGTGTTTTTTGAACTTTGTGATGATGTAACTTTTTGTCTATGAACATTTTTGAGATCTAAAAGTAGAGAAACCATCTGCTAGAAGTTCTCTATTCGCACGTGTTAAATTCAGGATCTCTCGTCTATTCATTCTTCAGAAATAAGCAAAGTACATGTTGAAAATCGGCGAAAAAACGAAAATCGTCATTTTTGGCATTGAAAGTTCGGGTGTCAGATATGTTTTTTGTACACGTCTATATAGTCATATTATGTAGAGAAACTGGAAGATTTCTGTTTTTGACCTACAGAAAAGTGACTTTGAAAATTTCTAATCGATATTTCTCGAAAGTTACCTGATGTACTTTGGTCAATTTTTTGCATGCAAACATGTTTTCAGCTGTAGTATATTAAATTATGAAAAAATGATCAACTGATCACTGAAGATCGTTCTGTAGCATTTTGAGGTCATATTTTCTAAGATTCTTGGAATGGAAAAGTATGGCGGAGCGGCGGACGGCGGGGGGCCTATACTATCATGGTATATAAGGTTTTGAAAGTTGAAGTTTTATGGAAGTTTTGGAGGTCCAAAGTTAATCGTAAACAATGTTCACATGCGGCGCCGATGTAACTCTATGTATAGGAGGGGTGACTAGGCCGGCTATCGCCGACCTAGCTGGGGGGTACCCCCAGACCCCCCCCGTTGATTGTTGTTAAGTTGGTATATGTTTATAGGTAATTTTACGAAGTTTTGTCATTTTTAGCCATGTTTGGACATGTTTTGCAGTTCTGACGTCTTCTGGCCTTCTGAATCTGAGTCCCCGTACATTTAACATGTCGTAATATCGTCTACTATCTATGTACTAATTAACTGAGGCATTTAGAACTATCGTGGACGTCAAAATATCAGTTTTGAGTTTTGACATCTTCTGGACTTCAGAATTATGCTCGTCGTCAATAGAATATCATTTCTGGCATCTACGTGATGTTGACAGAGGCATCTAAGTATTATCAAGTAGTAATCTAACGTTACACGTGAAATCTGTTCAGACATCAAAGAGCATGTTGACGATTATAGTCACGTGACCCAATAAGCCAACTCAGCCAACTTACAGAAATATTGATTTTTGATGGGAAATTTGGAGTGGTATTTCCAGTTCTACACTATGGTGGTAATCTTCCTACAGGACTCTAATATCTATGGTACTACTATCAAATTCGAATTCCTTCTCTAACAGAAACCACGAAAAATGAACTTTGAGTTTAGTTGCACTTCGGAAATTCGAGAACTCGACTCAAACTATATTTGAGAGCTTCGTTTTTGGATATCTCTCAACTATCATTGGGTCCTATCGTAAAACACTATCAGATCTGAGATATCTCAGTTTGGAACGATTTGAGCCACTATCGAAATGTCACATACGTACATTATGAAAAAGTTGAAAAAATTTCTGTATCTTTATATTGCAGAAAACTCTCATATTCTATCCGTGAACTACATTTTGAAAGCTTCAATTTTTAAGCACCAGAAAATTAGGGCTCATCGCTGGATTTCTTGAGTTTCTCTGGAATCGACGATTTTGGAGTGTTTTTTGAACTTTGTGATGATGTAACTTTTTTGTCTATGAACATTTTTGAGATCTGAAAGTTGAGACACCAACTGCTAGAAGTTCTCTATCCGCACATATCAAATACAAAATCTCTCGTGTAGCCATTCTTCAGAAATAAGCAAAGTACATGTTGAAAATCAGCGAAAAAACGAAAATCGTCATTTTTGACATTGAATGTTCGGGTCTTAGATATGTTTTCTGTACACGTCTATATACTTATTATATATAGAGAAACTAAAACATTTCTGTTTTTGACCTACCGAAAAATCACTTTGAAAATTTCCAATCGATATTTCTCAAAACTTTGGTAATGTACTTTAGGTAATTTTTTGCATGTAGTCATGTCTTGACCGGAGGTATGTTAAAATAAAATAAAAAGTATGTATCCAGCATCTTTGAAACGAGATGAATTTTTGTGTGAGAATTTTCAGACATTCTTAGAATTCGGGACACGGAGCAAGACACGTATGGCGGGGACCTATACTACTATGATATATAGAGTTTTGGAAGTTGAAGTCTTATGGAAGTTTTGGAGGTCCAAAGTTAATCGTAAACAATGTCCACGGGCGGCGGGCTTGTAACTCTATGTATAGGGAAGGTGACTAGGCCGGCTATCGCCGACCTAGCTGGGGGGTACCCCCAGACCCCCCCTGTTGATTATTGGTAGCTTTGTAGAAGTTTATAGGTAATTTTACAAAGTTTTGTCGTTTTTAGCCATGTTTGGACATGTTTTGTAGTTTTGACGTCTTCTGGCCTTCAGAATCTTAGTCGTAGTACATCTTACACGTCATACTATCATCTACTATCTATGTACTAACTATATGAGGCATTTAGAACTATCATGGACGTCAGAGTATCAGTTTTATGTTCTGACATCTTCTGGACTTCAGAATTATGCTCGTCGTCAGTAGAATTTCACTTCTGGCACCTACGTGATGTTGAGAGGAGCATCTAAGTATAATCAAGTAGCAATATAACGTTACACGTGAAATTTGTTAAGACATCAAAGATTATGTTGACGATTATAGTCACGTGACCCAATAAGCCAACTCAGCCAACTTACAGAAATATTGATTTTTGATGGGAAATTTGAAGTGGTATTTTCAGTTCTACACCATGGTGGTAATCTTCCTACAGTACTATAATATCTATGGTACAACTATCAAGTTCGAATTCCTTCTCTAACAGAAACCACAAAAATGAACTATGAGTATAGTTCCACTTTGGAAATTCGAAAACTCTGCTCAAACTATATTGAGAGCTTCGTTTTTGGATATCTCTCAACTATCATTGGGTCCTATCGTAAAACACTATCAGATCTAAGATATCTCAGTTTGGAACGATTTGAGCCACTATCGAAATGTCACATACGTACATTATGAAAAAGTTGAAAAATTTCTGTATCTTTATATTGCAGAAAACTCTCATATTCTATCCGTGAATTACATTTTGAAAGCTTCAATTTTTAAGCACCAGAAAATTAGGGCTCATCGCTGGATTTCTTGAGTTTCTCTGGAATCGACGATTTTGGAGTGTTTTTTGAACTTTGTGATGATGTAACTTTTTTGTCTATGAACATTTTCGAGATCTGAAAGTTGAGAAACCATCTGCTGGAAGTCCTCTATCCGCATGTATTGAATGCAGGATCTCTCGTCTATTCATTCTTCAGAAATAAGCAAAGTACATGTTGAAAATCAGCGAAAAAACGAAAATTGTCATTTTTGACATTGAAAGTTCAGGTCTCGGATATGTTTTCTGAACACGTCTATATAGTTATATTATGTAGAAAAAATAGAACATTTCCGTTTTTGACATACCGAAAAATCACTTTGAAAATTTCCAATCGATATTTCTCAAAACTTTGGTAATGTACTTTAGGTAATTTTTTGCATGTAGTCATGTCTTGACCGGAGGTATATTAAAATAGAATAAAAAGTATGTATCCAGCATCTTTGAAACGAGATGAATTTTTGAGTGAGAATTTTCAGACATTCTTAGAATTCGGGACACGGAGCAAGACACGTATGGCGGGGACCTATACTACTATGATATATAGAGTTTTGGAAGTTGAAGTGTTATGGAAGTTTTGGAGGTCCAAAGTTAATCGTAAACAATGTCGCCCTGCGGCGGGCAGATAACTCTATGTATAGGAAGGTGACTAGGCCGGCTATCGCCGACCTAGCTGGGGGGTACCCCCAGACCCCCCCTGTTGGTTATTGGTAGCTTTGTAGAAGTTTATAGGTAATTTTACAAAGTTTTGTCGTTTTTAGCCATGTTTGGACATGTTTTGTAGTTTTGACGTCTTCTGGCCTTCAGAATCTGAGTCGTCGTACATCTCACATGTCGTACTATCATCTACTATCTATGTACTTACTATCTATGGCACTTAGAACTAACTTTCTACGTCAAAATATCAGTTTTGAGTTTTGACATCTTCTGGACTTCAGAATTATGCTCGTCGTCAATAGAATATCATTTCTGGCACCTACGTGATGTTGAGAGGAGTATCTAAGTATTATCAAGTAGTGATCTAACGTTACACGTGAAATCTGTTAAGACATCAAAGATTATGTTGACGATTTCAGTCACGTGACCCGATAAGCCAGCTCAGCCAACTTACAGAAATATTGATTTTTGATGGGAAAGTTGAAGTGGTATTTTCAGTTCTACACCATGGTGGTAATCCTCCTACAGTACTCTAATATCTATGGTACAATTATCAAATTCGAATTCCGTCTCTAATGGAAATCTCGAAAAATGAACTATGAGTTTGGTTCCACTTTGGAAATTCGAGAACTCGGCTCAAAGTTTATTTGAAAACTTGGTTTCTGGATATCTCTCAACTATCAATGGGTTCTATCGTAAAATACTATCAGATTCAAGATATCTCGGTTTGAACGATTTGAGCCACTATCAAAATGTCACTTACGTACATTATAAAAAAGTTGAAAAATTTCTGTATCTTTACATTGCAGAAAACTCTCATATTCTATCCATGAACTACATTTTGGAAGCTTCAATTTTTAAGCACCAGAAAATTGGGGCTCATCGCTGGATTTCTTGAGTTACTATAGAATCGACGATTTTGAACTGTTCTTTGAACTTTGTGATGATGTAACTTTTTTTGTCTATGAACATTTTTGAGATCTGAAAGTTGAGAAACCACCTACTGGATGTTCTCTATTTGCACGTATCAAATTGAGGATCTCTCGTCCATCCATTTTTCAGAAATAAGCAAAGTACATGTTGAAAATCAGCAAAAAAACGAAAATCGTCATTTTTGACATTGAAAGTTCGGGTCTCGGATATGTTTTCTGTACACGTCTATATAGTCATATTATGTAAAGAAAGTAGAACATTTCCGTTTTTGACCTACCGAAAAATCACTTTGAAAATTTTCAATCGATATTTCTCGAAAACTACCTGATGTACTTTGGGTCGAAATTTTGCATACGAACATGTCTCCGTAGGTAGTATATTAAATTGGTAATAGAACCAGATCTTACAGCTGAAGATCGTTCTGTAGCATTTTGAGGTCATATTTTCTAAGATTCTTGGAATGGAAAAGTATGGCGGAGCGGCGGACGGCGGGGGCCTATACTATCATGGTATATAAGGTTTTGAAAGTTGAAGTCTTATGGAAGTTTTGGAGGTCCAAAGTTAATCGTAAACAATGTTCACATGCGGCGGGCAATCGTTTCTATGTATAAAGGTTTTGACTAGGCCGGCTATCGCCGACCTAGCTGGGGGGTACCCCCAGACCCCCCCTGTTGGTTATTGGTAGCTTTGTAGAAGTTTATAGGTAATTTTACAAAGTTTTGTCGTTTTTAGCCATGTTTGGACATGTTTTGTAGTTTTGACGTCTTCTGGCCATCAGAATCTGAGTCGTCGTACATCTCACATGTCGTACTATCATCTACTATCTATGTACTTACTATCTATGGCACTTAGAACTAACTTTCTACGTCAAAATATCAGTTTTGAGTTTTGACATCTTCTGGACTTCAGAATTATGCTCGTCGTCAATAGAATATCATTTCTGGCACCTACGTGATGTTGAGAGGAGTATCTAAGTATTATCAAGTAGTGATCTAACGTTACACCTGAAATCTGTTAAGACATCAAAGATTATGTTGACGATTTCAGTCACGTGACCCGATAAGCCAGCTCAGCCAACTTACAGAAATATTGATTTTTGATGGGAAAGTTGAAGTGGTATTTTCAGTTCTACACCATGGTGGTAATCCTCCTACAGTACTCTAATATCTATGGTACAATTATCAAATTCGAATTCCGTCTCTAATGGAAATCTCGAAAAATGAACTATGAGTTTGGTTCCACTTTGGAAATTCGAGAACTCGGCTCAAAGTTTATTTGAAAACTTGGTTTCTGGATATCTCTCAACTATCAATGGGTTCTATCGTAAAATACTATCAGATTCAAGATATCTCGGTTTTGAACGATTTGAGCCACTATCAAAATGTCACATACGTACATTATAAAAAAGTTGAAAAATTTCTGTATCTTTACATTGCAGAAAACTCTCATTTTCTATCCATGAACTACATTTTGGAAGCTTCAATTTTTAAGCACCAGAAAATTGGGGCTCATCGCTGGATTTCTTGAGTTACTATAGAATCGACGATTTTGAACTGTTCTTTGAACTTTGTGATGATGTAACTTTTTTGTCTATGAACATTTTTGAGATCTGAAAGTTGAGAAACCACCTACTGGATGTTCTCTATTTGCACGTATCAAATTGAGGATCACTCGTCCATCCATTTTTCAGAAATAAGCAAAGTACATGTTGAAAATCAGCAAAAAAAACGAAAATCGTCATTTTTGACATTGAAAGTTCGGGTCTCGGATATGTTTTCTGTACACGTCTATATAGTCATATTATGTAAATAAAGTAGAACATTTCCGTTTTTGACCTACCGAAAAATCACTTTGAAAATTTTCAATCGATATTTCTCGAAAACTACCTGATGTACTTTGGTCGAAATTTTGCATACGAACATGTCTCCGTAGGTAGTATATTAAATTGGTAATAGAACCAGATCTTACAGCTGAAGATCGTTCTGTAGCATTTTGATGGCATATTTTCTAAGATTCTTGGAATGGAAAAGTATGGCGGAGCGGCGGACGGCGGGGGCCTATACTATCATGGTATATAAGGTTTTGAAAGTTGAAGTCTTACGGAAGTTTTGGAGGTCCAAAGTTAATCGTAAACAATGTTCACATGCGGCGGGCTTGTAACTCTATGTATAGGGGGGTGAGCGGCGGGCAGATAACTCTATGTATAGGGGGGTGACTAGGCCGGCTATCGCCGACCTAGCTGGGGGGTACCCCCAGACCCCCCCTGTTGGTTATTGGTAGCTTTGTAGAAGTTTATAGGTAATTTTACAAAGTTTTGACATGTTTAGCCATGTTTGGACATGTTTTGTAGTTTTGACGTCTTCTGTTATTCTGAATCTGAGTCGTAGTACATCCAACATGTCGTACTATCATCTACTATCAATGTACTAACTATCTAAGGCACTTAGAACTAACTTGGACGTCAAAATATCAGTTTCAAGTTCTGACGTCTTCTGGACTTCAGAATTATGCTCGTCGTCAGTAGAATTTCACTTCTGGCACCCACGTGATGTTGAGAGGAGTATCTAAGTATTATCAAGTAGAAATCTAACGTTGAACGTGAAATCTGTTAAGACATCAAAGATTATGTTGACGATTTCAGTCACGTGACCCGATAAGCCAGCTCAGCCAACTTACAGAAATATTGATTTTCGATGGGAAATTTGAAGTGGTATTTTCAGTTCTACACTATGGTGGTAATCCTCCTACAGTACTCTAATATCTATGGTACAATTATCAAATTCGAATTCCGTCTCTAATGGAAATCTCGAAAAATGAACTATGAGTTTGGTTCCACTTTGGAAATTCGAGAACTCGGCTCAAAGTTTATTTGAAAACTTGGTTTCTGGATATCTCTCAACTATCAATGGGTTCTATCGTAAAATACTATCAGATTTAAGATATCTCGGTTTTGAACGATTTGAGCCACTATCAAAATGTCACATACGTACATTATAAAAAAGTTGAAAAATTTCTGTATCTTTACATTGCAGAAAACTCTCATATTCTATCCATGAACTACATTTTGGAAGCTTCAATTTTTAAGCACCAGAAAATTGGGGCTCATCGCTGGATTTCTTGAGTTACTATAGAATCGACGATTTTGTACTGTTCTTTGAACTTTGTGATGATGTAACTTTTTTGTCTATGAACATTTTTGAGATCTGAAAGTTGAGAAACCACCTACTGGATGTTCTCTATTTGCACGTATCAAATTGAGGATCTCTCGTCCATCCATTTTTCAGAAATAAGCAAAGTACATGTTGAAAATCAGCAAAAAAACGAAAATCGTCATTTTTGACATTGAAAGTTCGGGTCTCGGATATGTTTTCTGTACACGTCTATATAGTTATATTATGTAAAGAAAGTAGAACATTTCCGTTTTTGATCTACCGAAAAATCACTTTGAAAATTTTCAATCGATATTTCTCGAAAACTACCTGATGTACTTTGGTCGAAATTTTGCATACGAACATGTCTCCGTAGGTAGTATATTAAATTGGTAATAGAACCAGATCTTACAGCTGAAGATCGTTCTGTAGCATTTTGAGCTCATATTTTCTAAGATTCTTGGAATGGAAAAGTATGGCGGAGCGGCGGACGGCGGGGGCCTATACTATCATGGTATATAAGGTTTTGAAAGTTGAAGTCTTACGGAAGTTTTGGAGGTCCAAAGTTAATCGTAAACAATGTTCACATGCGGCGGGCAGATAACTCTATGTATAGGAGGGGTGACTAGGCCGGCTATCGCCGACCTAGCTGGGGGGTACCCCCAGACCCCCCCTGTTGGTTATTGGTAGCTTTGTAGAAGTTTATAGGTAATTTTACGAAGTTTTGTCATTTTTAGCCATGTTTCGACATGTTTTGTAGTTTTGACGTTCCTACAGTACTATAATATCTATGGTACAACTATCAAGTTCGAATTCCTTCTCTAACAGAAACCACGAAAAATGAACTATGAGTATAGTTCCACTTTGGAAATTCGAAAACTCGGCTCAAACTATATTTGAAAGCTTCGTTTTTGGATATCTCTCAACTATCATTGGGTCCTATCGTAAAACACTATCAGATCTAAGATATCTCAGTTTGGAACGATTTGAGCCACTATCGAAATGTCACATACGTACATTATGAAAAAGTTGAAAAATTTATGTATCTTTATATTGCAGAAAACTCTCATATTCTATCCGTGAACTACATTTTGAAAGCTTCAATTTTTAAGCACCAGAAAATTAGGGCTTATCGCTGGATTTCTTGAGTTTCTCTGGAATCGACGTTTTTGGAGTGTTTTTTGAACTTTGTGATGATGTAACTTTTTTGTCTATGAACATTTTTGAGATCTGAAAGTTGAGACACCATTTGCTGGAAGTTCTCTATCCGTACGTATCATATTCAGAATTTCTTGTTTATTCATTCTTTAGAAATAAGCAAAGTACATGTTGAAAATCAGCGAAAAAACGAAAATCGTCATTTTTGACATTGAAAGTTCAGGTCTCGGATATGTTTTCTGTACACGTCTATATAGTTGTATTATATAGAGAAACTAAAACATTTCTGTTTTTGACCTACCGAAAAATCACTTTGAAAATTTCCGATCGATATTTCTCGAAAGTTAGCTGATGTACTTTAGGTAATTTTTTGCATATAGTCATGTCTCTACCGGATGTATATTAAAATGAAATAAAAAGTATATGTCCAGCATCTTTGAAGCGAGATGAATTTTTAGGTGAGAATTTTCAGACATTCGTAGAATTCGGGACACGGAGCAAGACACGTATGGCGGGGACCTCTACTACTATGATATATAGAGTTTTGAAAGTTAAAGTCTTACGGAAGTTTTGGAGGTCCAAAGTTAATCGTAAACAATGTTCACATGCGGCGGGCAGATAACTCTATGTATAGGAGGGGTGACTAGGCCGCTAAAGCGGCCTAGCTGGGGACTCCGCCCCCAGACCCCCGGAGAGTTAAGTAAGTTTTAGAGAAGTTCTGTGAAGTTCGGAGTTCTTACAAAGTTGTTGCAACGTTTGAGGCTCATTTTAGCTTGTAGACGTCATCTGGACTTCTGAATTTTACTTTATGTACATTCGACACGTTGTACTGACACTATCTAATTATATACTAAGTATCTACGGCATTTAGAACTATTTCCGACGTCAATATGTTAGTTTTCAGTTTTGACGTCTTCTGACCTTCAGAATCAGAATCCTCGTACATCTGACTTGTTGTACTATCATTTACTATCTATGTCCCAACTATTTACGCATTTGCAACTATCTTCAACGTCAACATATCAGTTTGTAGCTCTGATGTCTTCTGATCTTTCGTATAAACACTGACGTACATTTCAGCCGTTGAACAATCATCAATTCATTATGAGTTCATTATCAGGGGTTGTTGGAACAATTGACTAACATTTCACATAGTTTTACAGATTTTCGAACATTTTATATACAAGATTCATTCAGTTTCATAAATTATATACAACAAGTTGAGATGTGTTATAGTAATAACGTAGTTTATATTAATAGTTGAAATTAAGAAACGAAAGTTGAATGGTTGAAACATAAGAATTCATTTTGAACATTGGTTCGATGCGAGGTAAAGTTCAAGTTCTTGACAGAAGAAAGTAATCTCATTAAAATCAATATTATGACCAATTGAATGGGCTCATTGTAACGAATGCTCAAATAATTAGAAGTACACTAAATCAAAGTCTTTTTCATTTTCACGTATGCTGATTACTTGATGAAAAGTGTTCATGTGAGAATGGAAAATACTATCGAATCTTCAAAATATATTATGACAAACTAAATAACTTCACTTTAACTGATGTGCGAAGAAGTATTAGAAATATAATCATTCACAGTCTTTTTCATCTACACATGTGTTTGTTATTCGATGGAAACTACTCAAATCTAACCATGTGAGGATAAAAGATACTACGAACGTTTTGAAATAAACAAAGTTGATATATATATATATATATATATATATATATTGGATGAATGAAATTCTACGTGAAGTTAATTATCAAATGAAAACAGCTGAATGATTATAATACATATATTCAATGAATTTACAAATGCTCAAACAATTAGAAATAGAAATACTATTGTCGTTCTTATTCTCACGTCCGATGAAAACTATACAAATGTGTTCACGTGAGAACAAAAAAGACATTTGTATGAAAAGAGAGGCATTTCAAACTACAATGACACATCAAATGAGCAAAGATGGGAAAACAACGTTACGAATCAAATTAGTCTTAGCGAAACTGTAGATCTTGATGTCAGCCATGCGTTTCACGCGACTGAGAGCTACATAAAGTTGACCGTGACTGAAACAATGGGTGCGAAGTACAAGTCCTACTCTGTCCAGAGTCAATCCCTGACTCTTGTTGATAGTCAGGGCATAGGCGAGACGGATTGGGAACTGCTTCCTCTTGAACGAGTACTCTTTGCCGGAACAGTGCGCCGGTGTCATCAGACACCTGTGCAATACCACTACCTTGGGAGTCCGGCTGGTACGATGCAGAGGGTGGCACACCAGAGTCTGAAATATTTTCACAAATGACATATTTTACACAGCATAAATTTTGGACATATATTATACTATTATTAGAGAAATACAAACAATTCTACTTTTTTTTGAAAAAAAAACAGTAAAATCATGTTTTCACACAGCAAAAATCAAGACATACAGTAGATTATTATTTTTTGGTATATTGAATATTTTTGTAACAAATGAAGTTACATTTCATTAAGTATTCAATGCGTTTTGTTTTTACACGTTGCAACATAAAGTGAATTTTGGTACTATTACAATAAACCGTACTTTTCACTATAAAAAACTATAAAACTATAAAGAACTATAAAAATTGGAACTCACATCTTCATTGATCTGGACCACCTTCAATCGACTGCCGTTGCACAGTCCCAGATTCACGTTGAGATTTCTCAAAAGGATGACGTGGCAGTTCTCTTTGAGATAGAGACAATGGGGTGGCAGACCGGCCGGCGTCATGTTCCGGTAAGATTCCGGATCCAGGGCCATGAATCCCTTATCCGAATCGGCCTCGTCAATGGCAAACATGCACTTCTTGTCTCCCGGTAGTCGATCCAATATCTGAAATACGAGTCAAATGACGATAAATATTTAGAAATCGTTAAAATCATTTAAAAAACGTGAAAACACGTGCACACATAGAATTAACTGTTTCGATGTATATTTACTGAACCTTTATGATACAACGTCTTACTATGTGTTGATATCACATATTGCATTGCAAACTGTGTTTCACGTATTACGTGAACAAAACGTGGGAAACTCTACTTTAAACGTGAAAGCTCACAATAAAAAGACACAACTACGGATTTTCTTCTAAGTAACGCAACCAAATAAAGTTAAATAAAGTGGCATTTACCTGATCACTTATCTCCAGAGCAGTTCGATTGTCCACAGAGAGGAGACAGGATTTCTCCACCATTTCATCCGAGATGTGAGAGCAGTCTCCATATAGCCATCTGATGACGTCACCCTCTTTTTTCATCATCATACTTTCGGGTACGGTCACCATCTGCTTCACGGGATCGGAGTAGTTTCGACCCTCTCCTACTGCCAGGAGGAACTCGGAAAATTCCTGGAATACATTTCAATGTATTTCAGATATACAAGAAACCATGTTAAAAATAAATACAAAAAAGTAAGAAAATATGAGAAAAATGGAAAAAAAAAACTGAGAAGCTTGAATTGAAGAAATAATTGTTAACGTTCAAAACATAATAAGTGAGAATTGATTTTAAAGTACAACTGTTCAATGAACTATTCAATCATATAATCACCTTTGCCTCTGTAGCATTGCTGCTGCTCTTCAGAATCCGTTGGTTCTCCGTCAAATGTAGTTGTTGCACGTCTGACCACAGAGCAGACCTTTTGAGAGTGTACTGTACGATTTCTTCTCCATAGATGTCTTCTACGATCGGCATTGTCTGGCGCCAATCTCCACCGAAGATCATCAAAACTCCACCAAAAGGAAGATGGGCATAGTCATCATGGAGAAATCGGAGAAATCCATCGACAGCGTCGAGTGCACGACGATCAGTCATCGTGGCCTCATCCCATATCACGGCTGACACGGATCGTAACTCGTCCGCTAAAATAAACAATTTTAATAAACCTCAAAAAAAATTATAGTCGAATCTATTTCTATGATGCTCATTACAGTAACCCTGATTTCATGAGTCACTCATTACATGTCTTTACGTTTAACAAGAAGTAACATAAACATGTAATGAAAAACATTTGCAACTTGTTTAACATTTGTTTGAAATTATGTTTACGTTTATAGTTTAAATTATTCTCACGATTCTCATTACAGTAATCCTGTTTTCATAACTATGTCCGTACACTCGTTCATATTTCGTTTGAACTATTATAAAGTTGAGAAGGAGAAAGAGAGAAGAACTATTATAAAGTTGAGAAGTAAAGTTATATATCAATTTACTTAACATATATTTGAATTCGTTTGAACGTTCATAGTCAAAATCACCTTTATGTTGCTCATTACAGTGACCTAATTCCCAAGATTTATTGATTTCACTCGTTCATAATTCATAACAACTAATATGAAGCTGACAAAAAGGTATTTACCAGCTTATTAGTACATAGTTGGGTTCATTTATATATTGATAATCTAAATTATTTCTACGTCCCTCATTACAGTAACCCTATTGCTATGATTTATTAATTCCATTTGTTCATTTTTTGCATTAATCAATATATGGATAAGAAAAAGGTACGTTTTTTTTCACGTAACATTTAGTCGAGTTTATTTATATGTTTATAGTTGAAACCATTTTTACGTACATCATTACAGTATCCCTAATTAGAAACAATTGATTACAAGTTGACGTTTAACCTCAGTTTTCATGAAATAGTAATACGTGTAGAAAAACATACCTTTGGCGCTTCCCACATCTATGTGAGATCTAGCGTTTTCTTCCATCTTCAATGGCAAACCAAATGCTCGATGTGCTGTCTGTCCGTTGATGAGAAGATTCGCCGCCACTCCAGTGTGCGCACAGGAAATTACCTGCAACAGTCATATATGTTATACTTGAAGAAAAACTTCTGAAAAGTTCAACAAAAAACATCAACAAAATGAAGATAGTTTTCATGTTCCGCTGTTGATAAACCTCGGCATATTGTACAATGTTTTGATAGTTGTAAAATCACCTTCATTCTTTCTCCCTGTAGAAGGTGGAACAGACACTCATAAACGAATGTTTTGCCAGTTCCTCCAGCTCCCTCAATAAAGAACGTGTTCGGTCCGGTCCGGTCCGAGGCTGCACGTAGAATCCGGTTAATGACTGTCTTTTGCTCATCAGACATGATCTGAAGAGTCGTGAATCAATGTGAAACACAGCAGAAAGTTTGGGATACACTATTTTGAAAAGTACTTTGAAAAAAACAGGAAATGCTGTTTTTTTTACCTCATTTTACTTAATATTCTGAGAACTAACACTACAATGAAAATATAATTCCGTAAACACATTTAAACACCGATATATTGTAGATTTCTTACTTTTAAACTGAAATCTATGAAAATAGTACTGTTTTAATAAAGTTCTAATCACAAAGTTGGATTATTGTTTTAAAACTAACCTCATATAAAATGTTGCCTTTCTGCGCACTTTCACTGATTGAAAATGATTCGCCTATCAGATCATCAACTCTGTTCTTCAGAGCTGGCAGGAGATTCTCGTTGACTCCTGAAGTATTTTTATATGAATGTTTCATTCATAGAAGATCAACATTCGACAGTTTCTACACAAAATGGATGACACTAATACAGTTAATAACTCCATAACCAAGTTGATTTAATGTTCCCAATTCTACTTTTCTTGTCAAATTTAATTTCACAACTTCATTTTTCACTCAGAATGAGAAAAAAAACTTCTTGAAACTGAAACAAGATTGTACCAACATTATAATAGGATTTACCTGGAAGATCAAAGTCCGACAGATCCATCTCATGAGCGCGTAGACCACTCCGAATATGGTACAACGCATACGCCTCATTGACAGCCGGTGACCACAGGTCATTCTGATACATGAACTGCTGAAAAACATTCATTTTGTTCAAATTCAAGTATAAAGTAAAACTTAATATGATTGTTTTCAATAATATACAAAACTTTTAGCATACATATTAAAAAAAATTTCGTTCGAAGAGACAAAAAGTGATGAAGATACACAGCGGAAATTTTGTACCATACTTCTCTTTTCAACTACTTCTTGCATTATTATACTAAACCAATATATCGCATTTCAATCACTTACCTTGTGCATGTCCCACAGCTCCCTGGGATTGGCAGGATGGCAAAACAGTAGAATAGAGATGAACAATCTCCTGAGGACAGTCGGCTTCTCCAAGTCCTCTGCTTCAACCATCGCAAAGTGGTACTCCAGCTCATTGTTCATCAAACGGAGTGCCTGTAAAATAAGTACAAATTCATGACATGAACATGATTCGTGAACTTTACTTAGAACACAATATCGAACGTATCTTGATTATTTTCACAATCACACAGCAGAAATAAAGCTACAGTAATCAATCATTATACAAATTTACTTATTTTAGTGAGAACATCATAGTTCATGTGTACAGTGAGGTTATTCTTATATTTTCTTTAGTCACACAGCAAAATCAGTGTTTACAATTTTTATCCAATCTTTTTAAAACCTTTTTTTTTTTACTCAAAACGTCAACTGACCTTTGCGGCTGATACGAAGTCGTCATACTCCTCTCCATCCACAGTTCGCAGTTCGGAGAACGACTGAGGTCCCTTCTGATTCAGACATAGCAATCTGATCGCGAACTGTTCTAGGAAGCGAGGTTGAACGGGCTTCACTCGTCCGATCATGTGCTCGCTGTAGTCGTATCTTCGCTTGGTCCACTTGCCCTTTTTGTAGATGAAGTACTTCGGGATCTCATCGTAAGTGAGAGTTCGTGCCAGATCTCCATTCGGTCCGAGATCCGAATTTAGATGGAACCAGGCTTTGAGACGGGAATCCACGTCTCTCCTCTCAATGTCCCGGACAACGTCTTCTAACTGATCTGGTGCGTAGTTGACCGGTTCCTCGTCCGGTTTGTGGACGTACAGTGTGGTTACTGTATGGGAACTTCCACATCTCTCATAGCCACTCGTCTCCCATGCTGCTTCAATCGAAGTCATCGCTCGGAGATCTTGAATGAAGTGGACTTCGTTGTATACGAGGGTGGGCTTGCCGTTCTCATCGTGACTGAAATTTCACAAAACACTGAAACTTTAAAAAGAAGTTTCAGTTGCTTACAAATTGAGACCATGAATTTCAACTAAAACAACACAGTTTTATGATTGCTAGGTTTTTCAATTAAACAATGAAATAGTAACAGAAATATAGGTTAGAAACATAAATTTACATCGAAAATTAAGTATACAGTAATCTATTAACTTGAATAAAATTACTCCAAGGAAAAATGATAAAACATGCAAAACTCACATAGGAACTCCGGATCGTTTGAGCAGCAGCTTCGCCTGCTCCTCTCGCTGCTGAAAATTGAAAGCAATTCAATTATTCAATTAATTTAAAAACCAAAGAATCGGAGCGAGAAGAGTTTGATTCATATGTATATAAGAAAGAAAAAACAAAGAAGTACTGTAATCTCTTTAAAAAAAAATTGTAAACTCACTGCCGCGACTCCCGGTGGAATCTTCACTCCTTCCGGGTGCAGGAGGTGCCCAGATTGCGTCATCTGGCCAACCACGCCGAACGGGGTGCCATTGTTGATTCCGACGTTCTCGATACATTCGAGCAGCACACGGTCAAATCCCTGGAAATGAAGTATTTAGAAAATTAAAGTTTCAGATCAAACTACAAATTAACATATTAGGTATCAGACTACAATACAATTCTAACGTCAAACTACGTTTCAGCATGATTTCATACAATTAACATGCTTTTATTCATCGAGAAAAACATAAAAAAATTAAGTTGAGATCAAATTACAAATTAAAGCATAGACCAAACTACAACCCAGACTATTAACTTTCATACTTACATTATTACCTCGTTACACATCTTATTTTATTTTATTCAAAATTACAAATAATTAATCTTTATAATTCACCTTGTATATGTATTTGTAGAGATATTTGAGGACCTTGATGTGGCTCACGATCTCGATGTTGATGTGGCACTGGAACTTGGACAGAAGTTCCTTGTTGTAGGGGACAATATATCGATTGTCGGCCTCCACTTCGACCATGCGCCCATCTGAAATACATAAAAGTTTACAGTAACAAAACAGAACGAAATGGCGAAAATGATAAGTTACCTTTTGAATACGTTTCGGACGGAGCAAATTAAAACAATCAAAAGTAAAACAATCGAAAGTTTGAAAACATTCGAACCAGAAAAAGCATTATTACACCTCTTATAACAATGTTTAATTGATTCGTAATTCTAACCTCTGTGGACCAACTTCATGGCCACTTCCCCATCAGCTGGCCTCTTGTACTGTGGATAGTCGCGGTCCCCCATTTCAGTCACTTCAGAATTCTTCTTCGGGAACTTCTTGGAACACAACTTCCAGTACGGTTTCTTGTCCTTATTACAATATGCCTCTGGGTCACCCTCGCATGGTTTGTGGACCATATATCGTTCCACCAACTCTCGAAGCTTCCTCTGTTCTTCATAGTTCGGATCTTCTGGGGAAGGGACCTTCGGGAGATAGGCCTGGACCATCTGATCAACTTCCAAGGGAGTGTTGATTCCGTCCTTGTAGCAGACGATCAGGTGCATGTGTGGCATGCCTCTTTGTTGAAATTCTATACTGTAGACATACCACAGAACCTCGCCAAACCGACCTGAAATGGAACATTTATAGAATAAATTTAAACTGCACGTTTGAAACCTTATTCTTTCTAACTATTGAAATTTGAACAAAAATGAATTAGATGTGTTTTACAAATTTACTGTAAACAACACTATATTTCGTATTTTGATACAATGACCTTTTCTACCTTTATAATTCGATACAATACTTTTTCTCTTTTGATTAAATTTGTAAAAAAGTAAAATTATAGTCAAACGTTTTTTTATGTTCCTCACTACAGTAACCCTCTCTCCGATACTTCCTAATAACTAATTTTTAAAAAACACCAATTTATAGTCGAATGCATTTTTATGTTCCTCACTACAGTAACTCTCTCTCTGATACGTTTTACTAACAGATTCTGGAAGAAGCCAAATCATAGTCGATCGCATTTTTACGTTCCTCACTACAGTAACCATTCTTTTACAATACCCATAACTTGACAGTTTTTACCTATTTTTCGACTTTTTTGATTTCTCCTTAGAATATGATGAATATTTTAAACAAACCTGGATGTCTCTTTCCTCTCCCTCCTTTGGCTTTCGGTTTTCCCAATACATCATTCAAGAACAATGTAGCCTTCTTTTTAAAGATTTCGGCAATGACGAATGGATGATCCGCCCAGCTGTCACCTTTCGGGATGTTCTCCTGAAAACACATTTTATGAGTGGAAGTTATTCGTAACTACAATTTATTTTAATAAACATATTTTAAAATACTAAAATAGCTACAAATCAACAATCATGATGAACTTTTCTACATACAATTTGCCAAAATGTTTTATAACTCTGTAATTTATTTATAATCTTAATCAAAACGAATATTCAAGTATTAGTCAGAATTAGCCTGTTCATTGTCAATGTTTTCATAACTCTTCAAAGTCTTACCTTCACTTCTGCCCAATCTGGAGACGCAGTGAATGTGAAGAATGCGTGCGGCTTCCCCTTCTTGTTCGCAACGGTGACAGAATCCTCGAACTTCCCTCTCTGGTATCGAGGAGCACCGGGAACAGAGGGTGGCACGACGGTTACACTTCCAACCAGTCGATTGGCGTCCCGTCTCCGAACGGCTCTTTGGACAGACTCCAAAATAGCTCGTCTAAAAACCAAACCATTTGAAAAACTAAGCACAATGTGTTTTATATAGTTATCATCTTTATCATTTGAAACAAAACAAAAAGTTGTTAAATAACAAGGGGAAATGAAAAATTAAGAATATTATATTATTAGGAAGATATTACTGTAGTATAAAATTACTGCTGTGTACAACTATAATTGTCCAATAATTAACTAAGTAGATGAAACTTAATCAGTATAATTACATTCACTATTATAAGAAGATCTGACACATGAAAATCTGTAACTCACTTATTGCTGTGTAGAGTAGTTGTGTGTTTTCCCTCTATGAATCCCTCCTCTTTCTGTTTGACACGAGAATACACGTCGATGACGTACTGTTGACCCAATCTTCGGACGGCAGTTACCCGATTCCGAAACCGGCGACGACGTTGATTAGCGTACAACAGCTTCTCACGTAAACTCGCATACGTTCGACGTGACTGAAATTATTACTTTGAAATTGATTCAAAAACCAGAAATAGTAATTTATTTAATTGAATTATCTATTTGGTTGTAAAACTAATATTCACAAGTTCATGAAGTAGACCAAGAATAACAACTTTTCTCTCTCTTTTTTTATTTCACAAACTTAATTTCATTTTCATATACTCATTTAATACTTCTTATTCGTTCAAATAACACACCTTCCTTGCTAAACGCTCGAATTCTTCAGAGGGTGCGGTTTCAGACGCAATTTCTTCTGAGTCAGCCTGTAAATAAGAGTAAAAGTACTTGTATTGGGAGAAAAATAGAACATACATTTGAGTTGTAGTTTAATGTCGTTCAAAACAGGAAAAGTTGCTCACTTCACTCGGTTCAGGAGAACCCGTTTCTTCCATCTCTTCATTTATTTCGGTATCCATATTTTCGGGTTCATTGACAATCTCCTGAATGCAATTATAATATATTTGCGCCTCCCAAAATAACTATCAATATATGAAAAATTGGAAAAGAAAACTATAAATTATTGGACAAGTTTGTAAAATTTCCAAATCTCAAACAAAATATTTATATGAAGTTATCTTACAGAAAATTGAAAAGCTGAGATAGAGATAATCTGTTTTTTACTATACATCAAACAAAATATTATACTATTCATATTAATTCAAATTCAAGCTCACTTCAATCTCTCTAATTTCATCCTGTTCATCTAGTTCTCGATAGAATTCAGCTGCGTCTGAATCTTGAGTAGCGCCTTCAACGATGGACTCCTGAAAGAAAAAATAATGTCGATGAAACAAGTTGTTGTGTGAGAATTCACGATTATACCTACGCGAACACGTTACAATGAACCTCGTTTTTTTCAGTGATTGTAGTCTAAACCCGTTTATTTTTATTGACAATTTGAGATATAGAACGTATTTTGAGATCAAACTACAGAAATGAGTGTATCACTCTCTATATATAATTCATAAATATTCAAAAACGAACCTCTCTTCCATTATTTTCCAACTCTTCTTCTCCACTGTCATCACTGTGGAAATTGTGTACAAGAGGAATATCTTCGACAGGGATGATTTCGGGATATTCCTCCCCATTTCTAGTAATCATTCGTCTTCGAATACTCTGACCAATTGGCTCATCAAATACCTGCAACCAATAATTAGTTGAACTTAGCAGAAAGTTACTAAATCATAAACTCCATGTGATTTCCAAACACATTTTATTAGAAAAAAATAAAAAAAATGGTACGTGCGTTCATTTTCCAAATTGAACATTTTTGAAAATATCATTGTTGACAAAGTAATAACTCACCATTTCCTGTTCCGATTCTTCATCCTCAGAGTCACTACAAACAATTCTTCGATATTGCCGTGAAGGGGTTTTTACCAGAGGAATACGTGAAGTCGAAGGTCCTGGTTCACTTGTGTCAGATTCATATGAACTCGAATCATCTTCCAAACTGAAATGCATTTTTCAATACAATCGAAAATAAGTACTATCTATATGTGATTAAAAACATTATTTAGGAGTTACTTATGAAAAAGTTGGAGAACGGAAATCAATTATATATATAATCCCATCTCTTTTAAATTAGACAACTTGTCCAACTATTGCAAACGTCATTTCTGCATAAACTGAACATGTATATTGAAAGGTTTTCCAACTAAAATCAATGTTTTTGAACTTACTATTCATCAGTTTTTCCTTTGATCATAACTGAAGAAGTGTCCGAGTCCCATTCTTTCTCAATATCGATTCCATCTTCATCCTTCTTCCAATCAATATAACTACGAAGTCGATCTTCCTAAATAAAATATTTTTAATGATATACATAATAGTCTTACATTTTCATAATTAATAGTACTATTTACAAGGCAGAATTTTAGTTTCCACTTGAGAAACTAAATGATCAAACTACAAAACATGAAAAACAACCACTTCTTCTATTTTTGTTAAATACAACTTCGAAACACATTTACCCCATATCGAGCAAGTTTAATTGGAATATTTAAATCAATCTCATTCCAAAATACACACCTGAGTCATCTGCTCATCGCGTAGGAATTGACCACTTGTCCAATCACCATCACCATAGGGATAAATGATTGGATAGCACAGAGAATCCACAATTCGGAGATAGGAGAATATTGGTCGTGGAATGTTCTCCCTTTTTTTCTTGTAGTAGATGTTGAGGCCCTTCGGGAGTACTCTCTGGTTCACGTCACACGTGAAAAAGAGCGAGACGAAATCCTGTCCCAATTCTTGGCGATAGACCTTCTCATGAGCGGGAAGTTTGGTAGTATCGACATCCCTCTTGTCACAAATCCGCATCATCATTCTTGATTCATCGAAACCCTGAGCAGATTCCCTCTTCACGACTTGGTCCATTCTCTTGTAGACTTTCGACAATGGATGGTTCTTCTCAATACAGTTGGCCAGATCGAATAGTAGCTAAAATGGGAGATATTGAAATAATTATTGGTTTTGACGTAAACAATAGTTTTGACTTTAAATCAGACTTTTTCAACACAAATACGATACTAATATCCTTAGTTTGATCGATATTAAACATGAATAATTATTGATTAGAGAGAAAGTTTACTGGAAAAAGATTTGTGTATAATTTGGACTTTTATTGCAAAAATACGATACTCGCAGCTCTATTTTAATTGATGAGAAACGTGGAACATGAGAGAACACAACAAACTGATAAATGAAGAGAGATTACTGTAGTTTGAAGCATAGAAATGGAATCGAGTATAATTTCGACTTTTCTTGTAAAATTACGATGTTTACAGCTGTATTTTGGTTGATGAAAAACGTGGAACATGAGAGAACACAACAAACTGATAAATGAAGAGAGATTACTGTAGTTTGAAGCATAGAAATGGAATCGAGTATAATTTCGACTTTTCTTGCAAAATTACCATGTTTACAGCTGTATTTGGTTAATGAAAAACGTGGAACATGAGAGAACACAACAAACTGATAAATGAAGAGAGATTACTGTAGTTTGAAGCATAGAAATGGAATCAAGTATAATTTCGACTTTTCTTGCAAAATTACGATGTTTACAGCTGTATTTTGGTTGATGAAAAACGTGGAACATGAGAGAACACAACAAACTGATAAATGAAGAGAGATTACTGTAGTTTGAAGCATAGAAATGGAATCGAGTATAATTTCGACTTTTCTTGCAAAATTACAATATTTACAGCTGTATTTTGGTTCATGAGAAACGTGGAACATGAGAGAACACAACAAACTGATAAATGAAGAGAGATTACTGTAGTTTGAAGCATAGAAATGGAATCGAGTATAATTTCGACTTTTCTTGCAAAATTACAATATTTACAGCTGTATTTTGGTTAATGAAAAACGTGGAACATGAGAGAACACAACAAACTGATAAATGAAGAGAGATTACTGTAGTTTGAAGCATAGAAATGGAATCGAGTATAATTTCGACTTTTCTTGCAAAATTACAATATTTACAGCTGTATTTTGGTTAATGAAAAACGTGGAACATGAGAGAACACAACAAACTGATAAATGAAGAGAGATTACTGTAGTTTGAAGCATAGAAATGGAATCAAGTATAATTTCGACTTTTCTTGCAAAATTACGATGTTTACAGCTGTATTTTGGTTCATGAGAAACGTGGAACATGAGAGAACACAACAAACTGATAAATGAAGAGAGATTACTGTAGTTTGAAGCATAGAAATGGAATCGAGTATAATTTCGACTTTTCTTGCAAAATTACGATGTTTACAGCTGTATTTTGGTTGATGAAAAACGTGGAACATGAGAGAACACAACAAACTGATAAATGAAGAGAGATTACTGTAGTTTGAAGCATAGAAATGAAATCGAGTATAATTTCGACTTTTCTTGCAAAATTACGATGTTTACAGCTGTATTTTGGTTAATGAAAAACGTGGAACATGAGAGAACACAACAAACTGATAAATGAAGAGAGATTACTGTAGTTTGAAGCATAGAAATGGAATCGAGTATAATTTCGACTTTTCTTGCAAAATTACAATATTTACAGCTGTATTTTGGTTCATGAGAAACGTGGAACATGAGAGAACACAACAAACTGATAAATGAAGAGAGATTACTGTAGTTTGAAGCATAGAAATGGAATCGAGTATAATTTCGACTTTTCTTGCAAAATTACAATATTTACAGCTGTATTTTGGTTAATGAAAAACGTGGAACATGAGAGAACACAACAAACTGATAAATGAAGAGAGATTACTGTAGTTTGAAGCATAGAAATGGAATCAAGTATAATTTTGACTTTTCTTGCAAAATTACAATATTTACAGCTGTATTTTGGTTCATGAGAAACGTGGAACATGAGAGAACACAACAAACTGATAAATGAAGAGAGATTACTGTAGTTTGAAGCATAGAAATGGAATCGAGTATAATTTCGACTTTCCTTGCAAAATTACGATGTTTACAGCTGTATTTTGGTTCATGAGAAACGTGGAACATGAGAGAACACAACAAACTGATAAATGAAGAGAGATTACTGTAGTTTGAAGCATAGAAATGGAATCAAGTATAATTTCGACTTTTCTTGCAAAATTACGATGTTTACAGCTGTATTTTGGTTGATGAAAAACGTGGAACATGAGAGAACATCACACACTTATAAGTGAAGAGAGATTACTGTAGTTTGAAGCATAGAAATGGAATCGAGTATAATTTCGACTTTTCTTGCAAAATTACCATATTTACAGATGTATTTTGGTTCATGAGAAACGTGGAACATGAGAGAACATCACACACTTATAAGTGAAGAGAGATTACTGTAGTTTGAAGCATAGAAATGGAATCGAGTATAATTTCGACTTTCCTTGCAAAATTACGATGTTTACAGCTGTATTTTGGTTCATGAGAAACGTGGAACATGAGAGAACATCACACACTTATAAGTGAAGAGAGATTACTGTAGTTTGAAGCATAGAAATGGAATCGAGTATAATTTCGACTTTCCTTGCAAAATTACGATGTTTACAGCTGTATTTTGGTTGATGAAAAACGTGGAACATGAGAGAACATCACACACTTATAAGTGAAGAGAGATTACTGTAGTTTGAAACATAGAAATGGAATCGAGTATAATTTCGACTTTTCTTGCAAAATTACCATATTTACAGATGTATTTTGGTTCATGAGAAACATGGAACATGAGAGAACATCACACACTTATAAGTGAAGAGAGATTACTGTAGTTTGAAGCATAGAAATGGAATCGAGTATAATTTCGACTTTCCTTGCAAAATTACGATGTTTACAGCTGTATTCAAAATTACGATGTTTACAGCTGTATTTTGGTTCATGAGAAACGTGGAACATGAGAGAACACAACAAACTGATAAATGAAGAGAGATTACTGTAGTTTGAAGCATAGAAATGGAATCGAGTATAATTTTGACTTTTCTTGCAAAATTACGATGTTTACAGCTGTATTTGGTTAATGAAAAACGTGGAACATGAGAGAACACAACAAACTGATAAATGAAGAGAGATTACTGTAGTTTGAAGCATAGAAATGGAATCGAGTATAATTTTGACTTTTCTTGCAAAATTACGATGTTTACAGCTGTATTTTGGTTCATGAGAAACGTGGAACATGAGAGAACACAACAATAATTTCGACTTTTCTTGTAAAATTACGATGTTTACAGCTGTATTTTGGTTAATGAAAAACGTGGAACATGAGAGAACACAACAAACTGATAAATGAAGAGAGATTACTGTAGTTTGAAGCATAGAAATAGAATCGAGTATAATTTCGACTTTTCTTGTAAAATTACGATGTTTACAGCTGTATTTTGGTTAATGAAAAACGTGGAACATGAGAGAACACAACAAACTGATAAATGAAGAGAGATTACTGTAGTTTGAAGCATAGAAATGGAATCGAGTATAATTTCGACTTTTCTTGTAAAATTACGATGTTTACAGCTGTATTTTGGTTCATGAGAAACGTGGAACATGAGAGAACACAACAAACTGATAAATGAAGAGAGATTACTGTAGTTTGAAGCATAGAAATGAAATCGAGTATAAGTTACACTTTCCTTGCAAAATTACGATGTTTACAGCTGTATTTTGGTTCATGAGAAATGTGGAACATGAGAGAACACAACAAACTGATAAATGAAGAGAGATTACTGTAGTTTGAAGCATAGAAATGGAATCGAGTATAATTTCGACTTTTCTTGTAAAATTACGATGTTTACAGCTGTATTTTGGTTCATGAGAAACGTGGAACATGAGAGAACACAACAAACTGATAAATGAAGAGAGATTACTGTAGTATGAAGCATAGAAATGAAATCGAGTATAAGTTACACTTTCCTGGCAAAATTACGATGTTTACAGCTGTATTTTGGTTGATGAAAAACGTGGAACATGAGAGAACACAACAAACTGATATACGAAGAGAGATTATTGCAGTGTGAGAAATCGAGTATGCACAACAAACTATTAGGAAGAGAAAGGTTACTGTAGTTTAGGACATGGAAATGAAGTTGATTATAATTTAAACTTTTTCTTGCCAAAATACGATGCAGGTTTTATTGGTTAATAATTAACTAACCGTTCTGTTCAGCCTATCTCCAAGATAACTGTCCATTCGTCTGTCCGTTGCTTCTTCAGTGTCGTATACGAAATAGTTGCCAAACATAGGTTGGCCTCCATTCGGATACAGTGCAGATGAAAAATGTCGGACAACTCCTTGTGCTTTCACAACCTGAAATCAATGAAACAATGAGAAAAATATTAGAAAATTTGCTTATTATTAAACAATATACTTCCATCAATTAATACTTATCATCTATATCTCACCATAACCAAAACACACTAAATCATTTCGAATTTCAAGTAATATTATTATTATGAACTAACCTGAGCTCCGTATGGAGCTGGTTGAATGTGATCAAATTGAATTGAAGCCATGGACATCAACGAATTGTACTTCAGAATATTATTCAGAAAATGGTTCTTCTCCGGACTATCTCCAAACAACAATGAGAATAATGGTTCAGGCATTCTTTTCTGAGGAGGAATCCAGACTTGGCCGTCATGACAGCACTTCGAAACATCTTCTCTTCTCATTTTCTTGAAGTGTAGTGCGCCACAATATGGACAAACCACATTCATTGGACCAAGATGAGCATACTCAGGTAGTGACTTTGAGCGATCTGGAAATAAAAACACTATGTATTACACAATAAAATAATTGTTTAGCTATTTATCGTAAACATATTCGAATTTTACTAACTGAGAGCTCTTATATTAAAGAAATAATTTGTGTTCTATTTCGTTATTTTTGTTCTTAAGTTTGAATTCCAGCATCCAATACGTACATCGATCCAACTATCACCTACATTTGTGACATATTGACAGCTTCTATGAACAAGTGTTTAGGTATTCTGCTTTGTTTGTAGTTTGATCACGGACATTCGTAAATTGAACACCATTAAAGGTATTCATTTTAACCAACAACAAATTGCTCTTCCTTTTCTATTCTACCAAAAAAACACATTCAAAAATGTAGAATTACCGGTTGAACTATTTTCTTGACTTTGTCTCCGTTTCGCTCGATATCTGTTCATGATTTCCGTCTTTTGCTTACGTCGCTTTTGAACAATTGCACCATCATCATTCAATTCTGAAAGAGGGATATAAATTCAGGTTTTTCGAGTATTATTTCAAGAGAAGAGTCAATCAAGTAACATTCTACTTAACATTTCAAAGTATTATTCACCTCTTGAAGAATCGCCGTCCTCCAGTACCACTTCCTGGTCAGTAGTCATCATTTCTGAAGAAGGCCTGAAACAACTATTTCAATGAGTTTTGAGACAGAAAACTTTTAATTTTGAAAAATTATAATACAAGTAAGTTAGAACCTGAGTCAAACAGCTACTACTTCGATCAAAACTGATATAAAACAAGTTTAATATGAAATATCAGACATCATATCTAACTCGCTCTTGGCAATTACCACATAAATTGAATTCGAACTCCAACAAACATTTACTAATTTTCTATATTAGTTCAATTTATTTAAAGAAACTACAATTTAGTAATTTTCATTATATATCTAAATAATTTGATGTATATTAATCTTCGAAACACATTACTTACCTTTTGGACACTATTCGATCATTTGTCAATTTCGATATATCGGACCAAG
The DNA here is from genome assembly GCA_964036275.1 of Litoditis marina. Classification (NCBI taxonomy): domain Eukaryota; kingdom Metazoa; phylum Nematoda; class Chromadorea; order Rhabditida; family Rhabditidae; genus Litoditis; species Litoditis marina. Next base: position 28,240 of record CAXIWQ010000432.1, on the reverse strand, counting down.
ATAATATAGCAGCCATGTTTCTGTAAAAGTTTCAGTATAGTATCATAATTACTACCAAAATTTATTACCAAGGTTTTTCAATCCCTATCATTCATTGAAACACCTAGAGATCATATTGAATATACTGAAACGATGAATATATGAAATCCGCAAACTATACCTAACACGTGTAGACTCCGACTTTGTACACCACTTCTCTAAAAAACTGGCAAGAAGAATAGCATTTCCAGAACAAAAATATATATCACGGCTTCCGTTTCCACAAAATTGAATAAATGTTTCTTCTAGATGAATTCGAATAATAGACGCTTCTTGTTGGGGGAATAGTTCATATTCTGCTTCATCAGTTAGCAAAGATCCATATTTAATTGCATCACCATTGGCTACCAGATACACACTCTCGATCTCCTACAACCATCACAAATCTTTTTTTCCAGTTATTTTCAATTAACTAATTCATACACAAAAGTTTTTACATGAAGCTATAAATATTCTCAGCTAATTATTTTTTTAAACACTGTAATACCAATCAGTTAATGCATTTTAACTTTCTCAACTTGCGTATTATTGCTACTTTTGAAACTATCTGACATAGATTTATATAGAAAACTAAATTGATCATTTTTCAAAATGCTTTATCAAAATGCTTTTTTTTATATCTTACATTAGAACTTACTGAGCCCGGATTGCATTCAAAGTATGACGCAATTGATTGGATAGCAGTAGCTAGACCTTCCTTCTTGGGATAGTTATTTGAACCGACACTCAATATTGGAAATGCCTTAAAATATACTTGAACAGTACCACTCACGTTCAAAACTTGATCAAATGAATGTTGTTATTACAAATATAACAAATCAGGTTATTTTTTCCTCCATGCATTTTAAAATAACTGCAAATTATATCTTCATTCTCCTTTTAACACTTTTCTGTTTTACGATTGATAGCATCACACAATTTACAGTACCTTTTTCAATATTTACTGAAATACTGTAATAAAAACCTACCACAGATTGTATTCCAATTTGATCCGCACATCTTAAAACATTGAAGTAACACGAGTGTAACTGATATTCTTTATATCGGGTAGGCCGTCCAGAAATCGATGGTGTCACACAATGTAAAATATCTGAAATTTAACTATGCATTCACCAATTTCACAGGGCAACAATACATTATCATCCAAAATCACCTTAAATTGAATAAAACTCTATAATCACTTATTATGTTAGTTCATAATAATTTACATATTTTCTACCGAGAATCTAGTTCTAACTTTAGAAAAAATTCAATTAAATTTTAATACATTCATCATTTGTAAAAAGCATTCTCTTCTTTTATTTCTCTAACAATGTTTAAATTCAAAAACTTACATTCACAATTGTTCATATTATACGATGACGATCCAATTACAACACCAGTAGTCATTTTCTTCTCCATATCCTTCGTTCTGTACAGATCCATGAAAGTTTCTATTTGTGATCCAGCAGCAATTCGCAAACAACCGTCTAATACATGACCTAAATATTGAACATATGAGGCTCTTCTATTGAAATCACAAAGATCAAACTTCAAATCCAATAATCTTACGCTAACTGAAATGTACTGAGACATTTCTATTGAAATCATAAAGATCAAACTACAAATTAAATATTCTAACGCTTACTTAAATGTACTGAGACATTTCTATTGAAATCATAAAGATCAAACTACAAATTGAATATTCTAACGCTAACTGAAATGTACTGAGACATTTCTATTGAAATCATAAAGATCAAACTACAAATTGAATATCCTAACGCTAACTGAAATGTACTGAGACATTTCTATTGAAATCATAAAGATCAAACTACAAATTGAATATTCTAACGCTAACTGAAATGTACTGAGACATTTCTATTGAAATCACAAAGATCAAACTACAAATTGAATATTCTAACGCTAACTGAAATGTACTAAGACATTTTTATTGAAATCATAAAGATCAAACTACAAGTTCATTAATCTAACACTACCCTATCTAAATTAAACCTTCATGAACGACTAATTACATGCTTTTCTATGCTAAACTAACAGCCCTATAAAATCATCATTTATCAATTGTAAACTCTATACACATCCTAACTCTCTAATTTCGTCAGAAAAATACCCTCACCTTTTCTGAAACCTTTGTTAATCGAATTTACCACAGCTTCTACAGGAATATTACTCAAATCACCATTGAACTTTATATATAGTTTATGTGTCATATCATCTATTTTCACCTGTAAAAACTACATTATAATCATTCGTCAACAGCAAATATAAGAACTAATATCACAATTATATGCAAACAATACATTTTTCAATCTCTAATCAATACACGCTACATGCCACAAACGCACCACCTCAATTGTTTACTAACAACAAACACCCGAGAAAGAGACAGAGAGAGCGCCCAATGAAGAGGGTGCAGAATTGATTTTTGATGAGGAATCAAAAGTGGTATTTTCAGTTCTATACTATGGTGGTAATCTTCCTACACTATTACACTATCTATGGTACAACTATCAAGTTCGAATTCCTTCTCTAACGGAAATCTCGAAAAATGAACTATGAGTTTAGTGCCACTTTGGAAATTCAAAAACTTGGATGATGTACCTTTTTTTTCTATGAACATTTTTGAGATCTAAAAGTTGAGACACCATCTGCTGGAAGTTCTCTATCCGCCTGTATCAAATTCGAGATCTCTCGCCTATCCATTCTTTAGAAATAAGCAAAGTACATGTTGAAAATCGGCGAAAAAACGAAAATCGTCATTTTTGACATTGAAAGTTCGGGTGTCAGATATGTTTTTTGTACACGTCTATATAGTTATATTATACAGAGAAACTGGAACTTTTCTGTTTTTGACCTACCGAAAAATCACTTTGAAAATTTTCAATCGATATTTCTCGAAAACTACCGAATAAAGTTGGCTCGAAATTTTGCCCATAGACATGTCTACGGTCAATGTATATTAAAATGGAATAAAATCTATAGGTTGTCGCGCTTGTTTTTTCTAAGTTTGTTTACTAACAACAAACACCCGAGAAAGAGACAGAGAGAGCGCCCAATGAAGAGGGTGCAGAATTGATTTTTGATGAGGAATCAAAAGTGGTATTTTCAGTTCTATACTATGGTGGTAATCTTCCTACACTATTACACTATCTATGGTACAACTATCAAGTTCGAATTCCTTCTCTAACGGAAATCTCGAAAAATGAACTATGAGTTTAGTGCCACTTTGGAAATTCAAAAACTTGGCTTAAACTAAATATGGAAACTTGGTTTTTGGATATCTCTTAACTATCATTGGGTTCTATCGTCAAATATTATCAGATCTAAGATATCTCAATTTGGAACGATTTGAGCCACTATCGAAATGTCACATACGTGCATAACAAAAAAATTGAAAAATTTCTATATCTTTCAATTGCAGAAAACTCTCATATTCCATACATGAACTACATTTTGTAAGCTTCAATTTTTGAGCTTCAGAAAATTAGGGCTTATCGCTGGATTTCTTGAGTTAATATGGAATAGACGATTTTGGACTGTTCTTTGAACTTTATGATGATGTACCTTTTTTTTCTATGAACATTTTTGAGATCTAAAAGTTGAGACACCATCTGCTGGAAGTTCTCTATCCGCCTGTATCAAATTCGAGATCTCTCGCCTATCCATTCTTTAGAAATAAGCAAAGTACATGTTGAAAATCGGCGAAAAAACGAAAATCGTCATTTTTGACATTGAAAGTTCGGGTGTCAGATATGTTTTTTGTACACGTCTATATAGTTATATTATACAGAGAAACTGGAACTTTTCTGTTTTTGACCTACCGAAAAATCACTTTGAAAATTTTCAATCGATATTTCTCGAAAACTACCGAATAAAGTTGGCTCGAAATTTTGCCCATAGACATGTCTACGGTCAATGTATATTAAAATGGAATAAAATCTATAGGTTGTCGCGCTTGTTTTTTCTAAGTATTTTTCATATAGAATATTATAAGAATGTTAGAATTCGGGACACGGAGAGCAACACCCATGGCGGGGACCTATACTACCATAGTATATATAGTTTTGAGAAATTCGATGTTTGTAATGTTTTTTGGGTTTAAAAAAGTTGCAGGTTTGGAGTAAACAAATGTCTACATGCGGCGTCCGATCGTTTCTATGTATACGAGGGGTGACTAGGCCGCTAAAGCGGCCTAGCTGGGGGCTCCGCCCCCAGACCCCCGGAATTTAGTATGTTTTAAAAATGTTTCGTAGGTTTTGGAGTTATTACGAATTTGTTACAGCTTTTTAGGCTTATTTGTTTTTTTTTCCAACGTCCAAAGTCAATATTTGTTTTTGATGTCTTCTGGCTTTCGTACATCTATCATGCCATACTATTGTCTACTATCTATTTTATAACTTATTGAAGCATGTAGAAGTATCTCCGGCGTGAACATGTTTGTTCTCAGTTTTGACGTCATCTGGCCTTCAGAATCTTAATTTTTGTACATCTACCACGTCATACTATCGTCTAGTATCTGTATTCTAACTATCTAACGCATTTAGAACTATCTCCCACGTCAATATGTCACTTTTTAGTTTTGACGTCTTCTGGCCTTCAGAATCTGAGTCGTCGTGCATCTCACAGGTCATACTATCGTCCCCTATCTGTGTTCTACCTATCTAACGTATTTAGAACTATCTTCCACGTCAATACGTCACTTTTCAGTTTTGACGTTTTCTGGCCTCCAGAATCTCAGTCGTCGTGCATCTCACAGGTCATACTATCGTCTACTATCTGTGTTCTAACTATCTAACGCATTTAGAACTATCTCCCACGTCAATATGTCACTTTTTAGTTTTGACGTCTTCTGGCCTTCAGAATCTGAGTCGTCGTGCATCTCACAGGTCATACTATTCTCTACTATCTGTGTTCTAACTATCTAACGCATTTAGAACTATCTTCCACGTCAATATGTCACTTTTCAGTTTTGACGTCTTCTGGCCTTCAGAATCTCAGCCGTCTAGCATCTCACAGGTCATACTATCGTCTACTATCTGTCTTCTAACTATCTAACGCATTTAGAACTATCTCCCACGTAAATATGTCACTTTTCAGTTTTGACGTTTTCTGGCCTCCAGAATCTCAGTCGTCGTGCATCTCACAGGTCATACTATCGTCTACTATCTGTGTTCTAACTATCTAACGCATTTAGAACTATCTCCCACGTCAATATGTCACTTTTTAGTTTTGACGTCTTCTGGCCTTCAGAATCTGAGTCGTCGTGCATCTCACAGGTCATACTATTCTCTACTATCTGTGTTCTAACTATCTAATGCATTCAGAACTATCTTCCACGTCAATATGTCACTTTTCAGTTTTAACGTCTTCTGACCTTTAGAATATGAGTCGTCGTGTATCTAACAGGTCATGCTATTGTCTAATATCTACGTACTCTATGGTATTTAGAATTATCTTCAACGTCAAATTGTCAGTTTTCAGTATTAACTTTTTCTGGTTTTCAGAATCTGAGTGGTTATGCATCTATCAGGTTCTTAAGTAATTAATTTTAAACTTCTCCAATAATGGAAACTTCGAAAATCGACCATGAGTGTAGTTGAAGTTTGGAGATTTGAGAACTTGATTTGAACAGGATTTGAAATCCATGTTGTCTTTGTATTAACTGTTTAATGTATTTAGAATCTTTGACATTAACATGTTAATATTCAATTTTGATGTCCTCTGGCTCGTTATATCGTTTACAATGTTTCAACAATCTGAGGTGTTTAAAACTTTAGTTTTTAAACTTTCTAGTGTCTAGAACCTAAGTTCTTATACATTTCACATGTTAGCACTTACTAATTATGTTCGAACATTTTAATTTTTTTAGAACTTTGACATCAGTATCACAGTTTTTAGTTTGAGTTTCTTCTGGTGTTCATAGTTGTCATACATCTGGTATGTCACCAGATATTCAATTTCTTACTGTTAAATACATCAGAGAATTTGTTACACTATATATTTAATTACAAATATAACTTTCATTACACAAAATTGTGTTAAGATGTTTGGAAGTAAAAACTAAATAGAAAAATTGACATGAAACAAGGACTACAGTATTGATAAGAGATATGAATAATCGATCAACAGAGTCGAGAACAATCTTTCACAAATTGAGAGGAATTAAAACAACAATGTTTGGAAGTAAAGACTAAATAAGGAAATTGGCATAAAATAAGGACTACAGTATTGATAAGAAATATGAATAATCGATTAACAGAGTCGAAAACAATCTTTTACAAATTGAGAGAAACTGAAAAAAATGTATTGTAGTATACATATTTGATTGATGGCTGATGAATCATAATGCACATAATATGAGCATAGCTTTGTGAAACAAATATGTATATTCAAATTTTGAGAAATTTGAAGTCCAGATCATCAATATTTCTTAGTTCAGAATCAGTATGATTTTCATCGTGATGTAATAGTAGTAGATGTACAACACCTAAAAAGAAATATGGTTATGAAAATATGAGAACAATGTAGAAATCAATAAGATGAAGATTGATGAAGAAGATGCAGAACAAAATAAATGAAAATAGAAAGAAAGAAAGTTACTAAAAGTGAAAAAGAGAGTAAAAAGAGAGCAAAAAAGAATAAGAAGATGAGAGAGAAAGTGAAAGAGAGAGAATGAGAGAGAAAGAGAGAGTGTGAGAGAGATAGAGAGAAAGAGAAAGAGAGAAGTAAGTAGATAGGAAACATGAAAAAGAGAGAGAATTTGAAAATAGTGGAAGAAAATGGGATTGATATGAAGTTTTTTTAAAAATCACCTTTTTCGACATTTATTTGGAACGTTCCTTCGATTTCTTCATCTTTTTCGAATTCGGCATTATCCTCTGACCAAACGATGGTTTTGAGGGCATGGCCAGCCACTTGAGAATAGTCAGTCATCAAGGTTTCCGTATGAGACGGAAGTTGAACTGAGTTATCGAGAGCACGTACGGTGATATCTGAAAAAAAAACATAATTTAATAATAACAATGAAGTATGGTTACTATTTAAATTGTTTAAATGTATAGTTACTTGACAAATTGGAGAAAATAACACATAACAATTGTATTCATTTGATAATAAAGTTTATTACTTTCTTATGGTGAATAGATTATGAAAGTTCAACGTAGGAGATAATAAACCTGTAGGTTGGTTTAACTTATAGAAAGAAATGAAATATTACAAACATACTGTAATGTCCATTCTTCAGCTTTCCTTCGTGAATGTCTCTCAAAGAAATCGTTGGAGAAGGTCCAACGTGTACTTTGCTCGGCGTGACTGAAGTATAGTATACGGAATCATAGCCGATTAGTTCACAATCCGAATATTCCACGTCGAATTTGTGATGATAATACGTGTTGTGTAGAAGATACATCTGAAATAAAAAAAGTTCATTAGTGATATATCTGATTAGGGACCAAACTATGACGAAATTAAAACTTTTGGAAAGGATTTGTCTGTTAAGGGACTTTATGATAAGTAACTATGTGAATTTCAATTCACTCTCATATAGATCAAAAGTAAATCTTAAATGAATTTTTGATGGGATCTTAATTTTAACTATCATAATATACAGAATAATAAAAAGGATGGAAACTTATTACAGTATATTCTTTTTTTCGTTCATGAATGCAAACATTTTCATCATTTATATATATTCTACGAAATCAACAAACATTATTTTAAGTAAATGAATGTATTGTAAATTATTACCTCTCCGACGTTCAGACCATGTGCGTGATCTTCTTGCGAGTTGAAATAGACGACCTTCACAGTCTTGTTGTCCTTCGTAACAAACCATAGACTTTCAACGTTGCCAATGGCTTGGGGATGAACAGTTACTCTCTTATACTTGAGGAGTACGTTTCTGAAAAACACAATAATAAAAAATATCATGTTTTATCTTCAAGTAGAACTAATAAGTAAAAAAAAAGTTTTACCTTTTCACTAAATTAGGGAACATACGAAATATATGAACAGATTTTACAACTTTAATATTTTGAAATGTGCATTTGTTTATGAACCGTTACTCTATTATACCTGAGTAGTACGTTTCTAAAAAACACAATAATGAAAAATATCATGTTTCATCTTCAAGTAGAACTAATAAGTAAAAAAAGTTTTACCTTTTCACTAAATTAGGAAACATGAAATATATGAACATATTTTACAACTTCAATATTTTGAAATGTGCATTTGTTTGATTTAATTTTCTGAAGTTTCTATAGAGATTTCTTTTCGGAATCGAACCTGAGAGCAAAAGTTTCGTAACAGGGCGCTGATCACTGCACTATTGGAGCATGTAATTGAAGAACTTCGAAATCAAAGACATGTGTGTTTACACAGCGGAAAGTGAGATATACAGTACTCTTTCGCCATTCCGTTAGCGACGATTATATGTTTATTGTAATGAGAATATGATGTGGTTAATTATCAATTTAACTTAAGATAAGTATTTTTTTATATATTTAAATAGACTGAATATCGTATTTTTTAGCTAACCTGTGATGTGTCATTGTCTGTTCCAGCGTTGCCCATTCTGTAGGAGGATCATTCGGTACCATTTTATCTGGGAGATTTTCAATTTCAGTTTGTGAATTGACTTTCACAGTGAACGGTGCAGTGGCGCCTGAAATAACAGAAAAACATTCAATGTTATGAACAAGACTATTTTTACTTTATGAATCAAATAATCTTAAATTTGGAAGACATCGAAAATATTCATCATTCAAATAAGTTAGGTCTTTAATATGAGAGAAATAGAACATAACAAACTGATAAATGGAAAAAGATTACTGTAGTGAGATACATAAAAATAGATTGAAATATAATTCGGACATTTCTTGCGAAAATACGATTTTTGTAGCTATGTTCCAATTGAATGAAAAATATAGAGCGTGAGAAAACAAACCAAACTGATAAATGAAGAAAGATTACTGTAGTGAGGAACATAGATATGAATTTGAATATAATTTGTGCATTTCTTGCAAAAATACGATTTTCGTAGCTATGTTCCAATTGAATGAAAAACGTAGAGCGTGAGAGAACATAACAAACTGATAAATAAAAAAAATTACTGTAGTGAGAAACATAGAAATGTACTCGAATATAATTTGGACATTTCTTGCAAAAATACGATATTCGCAGCTGTATTTTAATTGATAAGAACCATGAGACGTGAGAGAACATAACAAACTATTGGGAGAATGATAAGAAAAAGAAGTTTACTGTAGTGTGGAACATAGAAATAGATTCGAGTATAACTTGAACTTTTCTTGCAAGAATACGTTATTCGGAGCTGTATTTTACTTAATGAAAAAGGTAGAACGTGAGAGAACACAAAAAACTTATTAGAGAAAGGAGGTTACTGTAGTAACTTGCTTTTTTCTTATAAGAATACGTTATTCGCAGTTGTATTTTACTTGATGAAAAAGGTAGAACGTGAGAGAACACAAAAAACTGATTAAAGAAAGGAGGTTACTGTAGTGTGGAACATAGAAATAGATTCGAGTATAACTTGCTCTTTTCTTACAAGAATACGTTATTCGCAGCTGTATTTTACTCAACGGAAGAGGTAGAATGTGAGAGAACACACAAAAACTGATAAAATGAAGAAGGTTACTGTAGTGTGGAACATAGAAATGAATTCGACTATAATTTGGATTTTTCTTGCAAGAATACGATTTTCGTAGCTATGTTCCAATTGAATGAAAAACGTAGAGCGTGAGAGAACATAACAAACTGATAAATAAGAAAAATATTACTGTAGTGAGAAACATAGAAATGTACTCGAATATAATTTGGACATTTCTTGCAAATATACGATATTCGCAGCTATATTGCAATTGATAAGAACCATGAGACGTGAGAGAACATAATAAACTATTGAGAGAATAATGAGAGAAAGAAGGTTACTGTAGTGAGAAACATGGAAATGGATTCGAGTATAAATTGGATTCTTCTTGCAAAAATAAGATATTCGCAGCTGTATTTCAATTGATAAGAACCATGAGACGTGAGAGAACATAACAAACTATTGGGAGAATGATGAGAAAAAGAAGGTTACTGTAGTGTGGAACATAGAAATAGATTCGAGTATAACTTGAACTTTTCTTGCAAGAATACGTTATTCGGAGCTGTATTTTACTTAATGAAAAAGGTAGAACGTGAGAGAACACAAAAAACTTATTAGAGAAAGGAGGTTACTGTAGTAACTTGCTTTTTTCTTATAAGAATACGTTATTCGCAGTTGTATTTTACTTGATGAAAAAGGTAGAACGTGAGAGAACACAAAAAACTGATTAAAGAAAGGAGGTTACTGTAGTGTGGAACATAGAAATAGATTCGAGTATAACTTGCTCTTTTCTTACAAGAATACGTTATTCGCAGCTGTATTTTACTCAACGGAAGAGGTAGAATGTGAGAGAACGCACAAAATTGATAAAAGAAAGAAGGTTACTGTAGTGTGGAACATAGAAATGAATTCGACTATAATTTGGATTTTTCTTGCAAGAATACGATTTTCGTAGCTATGTTTCAATTGAATGAAAAACGTAGAGCGTGAGAGAACATAACAAACTGATAAATAAGAAAAATATTACTGTAGTGAGAAACATAGAAATGTACTCGAATATAATTTGGACATTTCTTGCAAATATACGATATTCGCAGCTATATTGCAATTGATAAGAACCATGAGACGTGAGAGAACATAATAAACTATTGAGAGAATAATGAGAGAAAGAAGGTTACTGTAGTGAGAAACATGGAAATGGATTCGAGTATAAATTGGATTCTTCTTGCAAAAATAAGATATTCGCAGCTGTATTTCAATTGATAAGAACCATGAGACGTGAGAGAACATAACAAACTATTGGGAGAATGATAAGAAAAAGAAGTTTACTGTAGTGTGGAACATAGAAATAGATTCGAGTATAACTTGAACTTTTCTTGCAAGACTACGTTATTCGGAGCTGTATTTTACTTAATGAATAAGGTAGAACGTGAGAGAACACAAAAAACTTATTAGAGAAAGGAGGTTACTGTAGTAACTTGCTTTTTTCTTATAAGAATACGTTATTCGCAGCTGTATTTTACTTGATGAAAAAGGTAGAACGTGAGAGAACACAAAAAAACTGATTAAAAAAAGGAGGTTACTGAAGTGTGGAACATAGAAATAGATTCGAGTATAACTTGCTCTTTTCTTGCAAGAATACGTTATTCGCAGCTGTATTTTACTCAACGGAAGAGGTAGAATGTGAGAGAACACAAACAACTGATTAGAAAAAGAAGGTTACTGTAGTGTGGAACATAGAAATAGATTCGAGTATAACTTGAACTTCTCTTGCAAGAATACGTTATTCGCAGCTGTATTTTACTCAACGGAAGAGGTAGAATGTGAGAGAACACACAAAAACTGATAAAATGAAGAAGATTACTGTAGTGTGGAACATAGAAATGAATTCGACTCTAATTTGGACTTTTCTTCCAAGAATACGATATTCGCAGCTGTATTTTACTTGATGGAAATGGTAGAACGTGAAAGAACACACAAAACTGATAAAAGAAAGAAGGTTACTGTAGTGTGAAGAAAGAAAGAGAAAGCAAGAGAGAGAGAGAGATAGAGAGAGAGGAGATAGAAAGAGAGAGAGAAAGAAAGAGAAAGAAAGAGAGATAGAGAGAGAGGAGATAGAGAGAGAGAGTAGTATATGGCAGATAATTTACAATAATATTCAAAAAATTCATTTAACTTGGTTGATATTTTGACTAACCTAGGAATTTACAGGCATCTTCATTGCTGTCGATCAAGAAATTGTGAAAATGGACGATCTAAACAAGTATTAAAATAATAACATAAACTGAAAAACAATAGGATCAAAATGTGTTAACTACTGTTCACATAAAGTCAATTGTGCAGTTACATAAAAAATTATATACATAGTAGAACGCAGGAATGTGCACAAAATGCATTTTGTTTCATTAGAATGATATTATTACGTAATTATTTGACATGAATCAAAATTCGTGATAATAACTTGAATTAAATCAGAAGAGTTAAATCTCGAACATAGATTGTTGTAATAAAAAATGCAAAAATAATTTGTTTAACATCTCTTAGAACGTGAAATAAGGATCATACTTAAAAATGTGAACTTACGTCATTTGGACGCAGGTTGCGGAACTGTTCAGCCATTCCACCAAATATTCCACAATTCACAGTAACGTTCTGCGAATCAGATAGTAACAGATGAAGAATGTTTAAACCACTCTTCTGGAGAGATCCATCTACATAATGAGCCACCAGTACAGCATATGTTCCCGAGCTGAAACAATAAATATTAATTAGAAACATTCTTAAATCTCATTTTATACACCAAATATGTGAATTTTGGTACCTTTTTAGTAAGAATGTTATCAATGATTCAATTTTGGTTAATTGTTGCCGAATCAATTTAACTGAATATAACACTTCTTTACAATGATCAGTTTAGTAGAACATAATAAAGAAGTCGAATAGTTGACTTTTCTCATATTTTTCTGTAGCAATGAAATGTATATAACAAATGTAATGAAAATCATATTTTTGAACGTTTCATTACATATATAACATATCCTTTAACGAAAAACTTACTTCGTCCAAGTAGTGGGTACGGTATCCGAAAAATCGCTTAGAATCAACTTGCGTTTTTTCGGAACTGGGCTATGAGGCTCTGCGGATTCGATTGGGTCGTTCATAGCTGTAACTCATTAAATTTTATTGAAGTGAAAAGTCATGAAAAACGTATTAAAATATATGACGAGTCTCAAACATGATTGCATTCGAGGAAATGCGCACCAAATTCTGGCTCTGTTCTAGACGTAAACAACTCTGTTTTCAAGAAGTGCAAACTATGAGATCTGCATCATCCAGAAAATCGATAAATTATCGAATACAAAAAGGTTAAAACTGTGAGTAACATTATATCTAAGACATTAAAATGATCAATTAACATTTTTCATACCTCTACATTTTGAATATTAGGTTTATTTCACACTATAAACAACAAATAAAGATATAATATAGAAACATTGTACTCGCTATGAATATAACTTCACTTTAACTGATGTGCGAAGACGTATTAGAAATATAATCATTCACAATCTATTTCATATTTACATGTGTTGGTTACTCGGTGGAAACTACTCAAATCTAACCATGTGAGGAGAAAAGATACTATAAATCTTTTGAAACAAAGAAAGTATTAGATGAATACAATTCTATGTGAAGTTAATTATCAATATCAAATAAAAACAACTGAATGATTATATTACAGATGTTCAATGAATTCACAAATGCTCGAACAATTAGAAATAGCAATACTATTGTCGTTTTCATTCTCACATCTGATGAAAACTATGCAAATGTGCTCGCGTGAGAACAAAAAAGACATTTGTATGAAAAGAGAGGCAGTTCAAACTACAATAACACTTCAAATAAGCAAAGATGGGAAAACAACGTTACGAATCAAATTAGTCTTAGCGAAACTGTAGATTTTAATGTCAGCCATGCGTTTCACGCGACTGAGAGCTACATAGAGTTGACCATGGCTAAAACAATGCGTCCGAAGAACGAGCCCAACTCGGTCCAGAGTCAATCCTTGACTCTTGTTGATAGTCAAGGCATAGGCGAGACGGATGGGAAACTGCTTCCTCTTGAACGAGTACTCTTTGCCGGAGCAATGGGCGGGTGTCATCAGACACCTATGCAACACCACCACTCTCGGAGTTCGGCTGGTACGATGTAGAGGGTGGCATACCAGAGTCTGAAATGTTTTCACAAATGACATATTTTACACAGCACAAATTTTGAACATATATTATGCTATTATTAGAGAAATACAATTCTACTATTTTTAAGCAAAAAAACTGTGAAATCATGTTTTCACACAGCAAAAATTAAGACATACAGTTTCTGTTTTTGGTCTATTGAATATTTTTGTATAAAATGACGTTATATTTCATTAACTATTCAATGCGTTTTGTTTTTAGACGTTGCGATATGAAGTGAATTTTGGTTCCAATTTTACAATAAACCGTATTTTTCACTGTGAAGAACTATAAAAATTGAAACTCACATCTTCATTGATGTGCACCACCTTCAATCGACTGCCGTTGCACAGTCCCAGATTCACGTTCAGATTCCTCAAAAGGATGACGTGGCAGTTCTCCTTGAGGTAGAGACAGTGGGGTGGCAGTCCGGCTGGCGTCATGTTCCGGTAAGATTCCGGATCGAGTGCCATGAATCCCTTGTCCGAATCGGCCTCATCGATGGCGAACATACATTTCTTCTCTCCCGGTAGTCGATCAAGTATCTGAAACCCGAATCAAATGACGTCAAATATTTAGAAATCGTTACGATCATGAAAAAAACGTGAAAACACGTGAACACATAGAATTAACTTTTTCGACGAATATTTACTCAACTTTTATGATATAAAGCCTTATTATATGTTAATATCACATATTTCATTGTAAACTGTGTTTCACGTATTACGTGAACAAAACGAATGAAACTTGATTTTGAACGTTAAAGTTCTCACATGGAGAAAAACACAACATGAAATGTTTTCAGTAACACAACAAAATGAAGTTAAATAAAGTGGCATTTACCTGATCGCTTATCTCCAAAGCAGTTCGATTGTCCACAGAAAGGAGACAGGATTTCTCCACCATTTCATCCGTGATGTGAGAGCAGTCTCCGTAGAGCCATCTGATGACGTCACCCTCTCTTTTCATCATCATGCTTTCGGGTACGGTCACCATCTGCTTCACGGGATCGGAGTAGTTTCGGCCCTCTCCTACTGCTAGGAGAAACTCGGCAAACTCCTGGAAAACATTTCAATGTATTTCAAATATACAATAGACCATGTTCAAAATAAATACAAAAAAGTAAGAAAATATGAGAAAAAGGAAAAAAAAACGAATGAGAATTTGAATTGAAGAAATAATTATTAACGTTCAAAACATATAATAAGAAAGAATTGATTCGAAAGTTAAACTGTTCAATGAACTATTTGATTATATACCTTTGCCTCTGTCGCATTACTGCTGCTCTTCAGAATCCGTTGGTTCTCCGTCAAATGAAGTTGTTGTACGTCTGACCACAGAGCAGACCTTTTGAGCGTGTACTGTACAATTTCTTCTCCATAGATGTCTTCTACGATCGGCATTGTTTGGCGCCAATCTCCACCGAAGATCATCAAAACTCCACCAAATGGGAGATGGGCATAGTCATCATGGAGAAACCGGAGAAATCCATCGACAGCGTCGAGTGCACGACGATCAGTCATCGTGGCCTCGTCCCAAATCACGGCTGACACAGATCGTAACTCGTCCGCTAAAATAGACAATTTTAATAAACCTCAAAATTTGTTTTATAGTCGAATCCATTTTTATGATGCTCATTACAGTAACCCTGATTTCATGAGTCACTCATTACATGACTATACGTTTAACAACAAGTAACATAAACATGTGATGAAAAACATTTGCAACTTGTTTAACATTTGTTTAAAATTATGTTCACGTTTATAGTCTAAATTATTCTCACGATCCTCATTACAGTAATCCTGTTTTCATAATTAAGTCCGTACACTCGTCCATATTTTGTTTGAACTATCATAGAGTCGAGAAAAGATGTTTATTAATTTACTTAACATATAGTTGAATTCGTTTCAATGTTCATAGTCAAAATCACTCCTACGTTGCTCATTACAGTAACCCAATTCCCGAGATTTGTTGATTTCATTCGTTCATAATTTATAACAACTAATATGAAGCTGACAAAAAAGTATTTACCAATTTATTTACACATAGTTGGGTTCATTGTTCAAAAAAGTATTTACCAATTTATTTACACATAGTTGGGTTCATATTTATATATTGACAATCTAAATTATTTCTACGTCCCTCATTACAGTAACCCTATTGCTATGATTTATTAATTCCACTTGTTCATTTTTTACATTAACCAATATTTGGATAAAAAAAGGTACTTTCTTTTTCACATAACATTTAGTCGAGTTTATTTATATGTTTATAGTTGGAACCATACTTACGTACATCATTACAGTATCCCTAATTAGAAACAATTGATTACAAGTTGACGTTTAACCTCAGTTTTTATGAAATAATAATAAGCGTAGAATAACAATTAGAACATACCTTTGGCGCTTCCCACATCTATGTGAGATCTAGCGTTTTCTTCCATCTTCAATGGCAAACCAAACGCTCGATGTGCTGTCTGTCCATTGATGAGAAGATTCGCCGCCACTCCAGTGTGCGCACAGGAAATGACCTGCAACAGTCATATAGTCTGTTTCACCAATCGATGTACTCCTACAGTAATCCGTCAATTATTCAAGGGGGTGTTTTCTGATGAAAAAGTCATTACTTTGGTTTCAAATTTTCAGAGTTAGTAGTAGTAAACATGCAGAAGACACTATGAAGATTTTGAGGATTTCTGGATACGCTAATATAGTAAACTTTGACCTGGAAGAGATAGCAGATTACTGTAGAAGGTTATGAGTGGGTGGAACAGACTATATATGTTATACTATAACTTGAAGAAAAACTTTTGAAAAGTTCAACAAAAAACATCAACAAAATGAAGATATTTTCCATGTTCCACTGTTGATAAACCTCGGCATATTGTACAATGTTTGGATAGTTGTAAAATCACCTTCATTCTTTCTCCCTGTAGAAGGTGGAAGAGACACTCATAAACGAATGTTTTGCCCGTTCCTCCAGCTCCCTCAATGAAGAACGTGTTCGGCCCGGTCCGGTCCGAGGCTGCACGTAGAATTCGGTCAATGACAGTCTTTTGCTCATCAGACATCATCTGAAGAGTCGTGAATCAATGTGAAACACAGCAGAAAGTTTGAGATACAATATTTTGGAAAGTATTTTGAAAGAACAGGAAATGCTGTTCATTTTAGTCAGTATTCTGAGAACTAACACTATAATGAGAATACAATTCCGTAAACACATTTAAACACCGATATATTGTAGATTTCTTACTTTTAAACTGAAATCTATGAAAATAGTACTGTTATAATAAAGTTCTAGTCATAAAGTTGGATTATTGTTTCAAAACTAACTTCATATAAAATGTTGCCTTTCTGCGCACTTTCACTGATTGAAAATGATTCACCCATCAGATCATCAACTCTGTTCTTCAGAGCTGGCAGGAGATTCTCGTTGACTCCTGAAGTATTTTTATATGAATGTTTCATTCATGGAAGATCAACATTCGACAGTTTCTACACGAAATGGATGACACTAATACAGTTGATGAACTTCATAATCAAGTTGATTTAATGTTACCAACTTTACTTTTCTTGTCAAATTTAATTTCATAACTCCATATTTCACTCAGAATGAAAAAAAAACCTCTTAAAACTAAAACAGAATTGTACCAACATTATAATAAGATTTACCTGGAAGATCAAAGTCCGACAGTTCCATCTCATGAGCGCGTAGACCACTTCGAATGTGGTACAACGCATACGCCTCATTGACAGCCGGTGACCACAGGTCATTCTGATACATGAACTGCTGAAAAACATAATTTTGTTCAAATTTAAGTATAAAGTAAAACTTAATACGATTATTCTCAATAATATACAAAAACTGTTCGCATAGATATTTAAAATAATACTCGTTCGAAGAGACAAAAAGTGATGAAGATACACAGCAGAAATTTTGTACCATACTTCTCTTCTCAACTACTTCTTGCATTATTATACTGAACCAATATATAGCCTTTCAATCACTTACCTTGTGCATGTCCCACAGCTCCCTGGGATTGGCAGGATGGCAAAACAGTAGAATAGAGATGAACAATCTTCTGAGGACAGTCGGCTTCTCCAAGTCCTCTGCTTCTACCATCGCAAAGTGGTACTCCAGCTCATTGTTCATCAAACGAAGTGCCTGTAAAATAAGTACAAATTCATGATATAAACATGATTCATGAACTTCACTTAGAACACAATATCGAACGTATTTTGATTATTTTCACAAACACACAGCAGAAATAAAGTTACAGTAACCAATCATTGTTTAAATTTACTCATTTGAGTGAGAACATCATAGTTGATGTGTACAGTTACAAAATATTAAGGTTATTCTTATATTTTCTATAGTCACACAGCAAAAATCAGTGTTTACAATTTTTATCCAATCTTTTTAAAACCTTTTTTCTAACTCAAAAAATCAACTGACCTTTGCGGCTGATACGAAGTCGTCGTACTCCTCTCCATCCACAGTTCGCAGTTCGGAGAACGATTGGGGTCCCTTCTGATTCAGACATAGCAATCTAATGGCGAACTGTTCTAGGAATCGAGGTTGAACGGGCTTCACTCTTCCGATCACGTGCTCACTATAGTTTAATCTCCGCTTGGTCCACTTGCCCTTCTTGTAGATGAAGTACTTCGGAATCTCATCGTAGGTCAGACTTCGAGCCAGATCTCCATTCGGTCCAAGATCCGAGTTCAGATGGAACCACGCTTTGAGACGGGAATCCACGTCTCTCCTCTCAATGTCCCGGATAACGTCTTCTAGCTGGTCCGGAGCGTAGTTGACCGGTTCCTCATCCGGTTTGTGGACGTACAGTGTGGTTACTGTATGGGAACTTCCACATCTCTCATAGCCACTCGTCTCCCACGCTGCTTCAATTGACGTCATCGCTCGAAGATCTTGAATGAAGTGGACCTCGTTATACACGAGGGTCGGCTTGCCATTCTCATCGTGGCTGAAATTTTACAAAACATTGAAACTTAAAAAAGAAGTTTTAGTTGCTTACAAACTAAGATTATTAATTTCAACTAAAACAATACAGTTTTTAGATGACTTTTCAAGAAAAAAGAAATAGTAACAAAAATGTAGGTTTAAAATATAAATTTACATCAAAAAGTAAGTATGTAGTAATTTGTTAATTTGAAAAAATTAGTCCAAGGAAAAACAATAATAAAATACAAAACTCACATAGGAACTCCGGATCGTTTGAGCAGTAGCTTGGCTTGCTCCTCTCGCTGCTGAAAATTGAAAGAAAATTAATTATTTAATTAATACAAAATACAGAAAAGTTTGAGCGAAAATCGTTTGATTCATAGGTAAATAAGAATGAAAAGAAACTCTGGAATTCGGAGAAGTTGGAACAAAAATCATTTGATTCATAGGTATACAAGTGAGAAAAACGAAGAAATACTATGATTTCTTTTCAATAAGTTAAAAAAAAACTCACTGCCGCCACTCCCGGTGGGATCTTCACTCCTTCCGGGTGCAGAAGGTGCCCAGATTGCGTCATCTGGCCAACCACGCCGAACGGGGTTCCATTGTTGATTCCGACGTTCTCGATACATTCGAGCAGCACACGGTCAAATCCCTGAGAATGAAGTATTTGGAAAACGAAAATTTCAGATCAAACTACAAATTAACATATAAGGTAGGAGACTACAATACAATTTTGAGATGAAACTACGTTTCAGCATGATTTCATACAATTAACACTTTTCTATTTATCTAGAGAAACATAAAACAATTTGAGTTGAGATCAAACTACAAATTATAGTATAGACCAAACTACAACCCAGACTATTATTTTCATACTCTCATTATTACCTCGTTACACATCTCATTTTATTTCATCTAAAATTTGGAATAATTATTGTTTACAACTCACCTTGTATATGTATTTGTAGAGATATTTGAGGACCTTGATGTGGCTCACGATCTCGATATTGATGTGGCACTGGAACTTAGACAGAAGCTCCTTGTTGTAGGGGACAATATAACGATTGTCTGCCTCCACTTCGACCATCCGGCCATCTGGAATACATGGAGGTTCACAGTAACAAAACAGAACAAAATGGTGAAAATGATAAGTTACCTTTTGAAATATGACATTTCGAACGGAGCAAATAGAAAACAATCAAAACTTTGAAAAACATTCAAACCAGAAAAAGCATTATTACACCTTTTATAACAATGTTCATTGAATTTGGATACTAACCTCTGTGAACTAATTTAATGGCCACTTCTCCATCAGCTGGTCTTCTGTACTGCGGGTAATCGCGGTCTCCCATCTCGGTGACTTCGGAGTTCTTCTTCGGGAACTTCTTGGAACACAACTTCCAGTACGGTTTCTTGTCCCTATTGCAGTACGCCTCCGGATCCCCCTCACAGGGTCTGTGGACCATATAGCGTTCCACCAACTCTCGAAGCTTCCTCTGTTCTTCATAGTTTGGATCTTCGGGGGAAGGGACCTTCGGAAGGTAGGCCTGGACCATCTCATCAACTTCCAATGGAGTGTTGATTCCGTTCTTGTAACAGACGATCAGGTGCATATGTGGCATGCCTCTTTGTTGAAACTCTATACTGTAGACATACCACAGCACCTCGCCAAACCGACCTGAAATGGAACATTTATAGAATAAATCACAAGAATGTATTAGATGTGTTTTAAATATTCACTGTGAACAACACTGTATTTCGTATTTTGATACAATAACCTTTTCTACCTTTGTATTTCGATACAATAACTTTTTCTCTTTTAATTAAATTTGCAAAAAGTAAAATTATAGTCGAATGTATTTTCATATTCCTCACTACAGTAATCCTCTCTCTGATACGTTTTACTAACAGATTTTAGAAAGAGCCAAATCATTGTCGACCGCATTTTTATGTTCCTCACTACAGTAACCATCTTTTTACAAAACCCCTAACTTGACAGTTTTTACCTATTTTTCGGCTGTTTCTGATTCCTTCTCAGAATGTGATCAATTTTTTCAACAAACCTGGATGTCGTTTGCCTTTTCCTCCTTTTTTCTTCGGCTTGCCCAACACATCATTCAGGAATAATGTAGCCTTCTTTTTGAAGATTTCGGCAATGACGAATGGATGATCCGCCCAGCTGTCACCTTTCGGGATGTTCTCCTGAAAACATATTTTGTGAGTGAAAGATATTCGGAACAACAATTTATTTAAATAAATATCCTTTAAAATACTAAAATAGCTACAAATCAACAGTCATGATGAACTTTTTTTACATTTCAAGTATAATTTGCAAAAATATTTTATAACTCTGTAATTTATTTATACTCTTCATTAAAACAAACACTCAAGTATTAGTCAGGATTTAACTGTTCACTTTTCAATATCTTACCTTCACTTCTGCCCAATCCGGAGAGGCAGTGAACGTGAAGAATGCGTGCGGCTTCCCCTTCTTGTTTGCGACGGTGACGGAATCCTCGAACTTCCCTCTCTGGTATCGAGGGGCACCGGGTACAGAAGGCGGAACGACGGTCACACTTCCAACCAGTCGGTTGGCATCCCGTCTCCGAACGGCTCTTTGGACAGATTCCAAAATGGCTCGTCTGAAAACCAAACTATTTGAAAAACTAAGCACAATGTGTTTTATATAGTTATCACCTTCATCATTTAAAACAAAACAAAAAGTGGTTAAATAACAAGGGGAAATGAAAAATCAAGAAAATTGTATTATTAGGAAGATATTACTGTAGTATAAAATTACTGCTGTGTACAACTATAATTGTCCAATAATTGACTAAGTAGATGAAACCTAATTAGTATAAGTACATTCGCTATTATAAGAAGATCTGACACATAACAATCTGTAACTCACTTATTGCTGTGTAGAGTAGTTGTGTGTTTTCCCTCTATGAATCCCTCCTCTTTCTGTTTGACACGAGAATACACGTCGATGACGTACTGTTGACCCAATCTTCGGACGGCAGTTACTCGATTCCGAAACCGGCGACGACGTTGATTAGCGTACAGCAGCTTCTCACGTAAACTCGCATACGTTCGACGTGACTGAAATTATCACTTTGAAATTGATTCAAAAACCAGAAATAGTAATTTATTTAATTGAATTATCTATTTGGTTGTAAAACTAATATTCACTCCTAATATCTCACAAACTTAATTTTATTTCCATATACTCATTTAACACTTCTTTTTCGTTCAAATAACGCACCTTCCTTTCTAAACGTTCGAAGTCTTCAGAGGGTGCTGTTTCAGATGCAATTTCTTCTGAGTCAGCCTGTAAATAAAAGTAAAAGTACTTGTATTGGGAGAAAAATAGAACACACGTTTGAGTTGTAGTTTAATGTCGTTCAAAACAGGAAAATTTGCTCACTTCACTCGGTTCAGGAGAACCCGTTTCTTCCATCTCTTCATTTGTTTCGATATCCATATTCTCGGGTTCATCGACATTTCCCTGAATGCAGTTATAATATAACTGCACCTCTCAAAATAACTATCAATACATGAGAAATTAGAAAAGAAAATTATAAATTATGTTTTTAAAGTTTCTAAATCTCAAACGAAAATTTTTATATAATATACAGTAATCTTACAGAAAATTGAAAAGCTGATATAGAGATAATCTGTCTGTACACCATACGAAATATTATACTTTTTGTCTGAATACAAATTCAAACCCACTTGAATCTCTCTCCTTTCATCCTGTTCATCTAGTTCTCGATAGAATTCAGCTGCGTCTGAATCTTGTGTAGCCCCTTCAACGACGAACTCCTGAATGAATACAATAATGTCAATGGGACAAGTTGTTATGTGAGCATTCGTGATTATACCTACACGAACATGTTACAGTGGACCTCATTTTTTGCAATGATTGTAGTCTGAACCCGTTTATTTTAGTCACTATTTGAGATATACGACGTATTTTGTGATCAAACTACAACAAAAATTTTATCACTCTCTTTATATAACTCATAATTGTTTAAAACAAACCTCTCTTCCATTATTTTCCAACTCTTCTTCTCCACTGTCATCACTGTGAAAATTATTCACCAAAGGGATGTCCTCGACAGGAACGATTTCGGGATACTCCTCCCCATTTCGAGTAATCATTCGCCTCCGAATACTTTGACCAACTGGCTCATCAAAGACCTGTATTCGATAAAATTAGTTTAACTTATCAGAGAGTTACTAAATTATAAACTTCACGTGATTGTTCTAATTCCAAACAGAAAAAAGTAAAAAATGGTACTTGCGTTAATTTTTCGAATTGAACATTTTTGAAACGATCATTATGATGAAGCAATAGCTCACCATTTCCTGTTCGGATTCTTCATCCTCAGAGTCACTACAAACAATTCTTCGGAATCGACGTGAAGGGGTTTTCACCAGAGGAATACGTGAAGTCGAAGGCCCAGATTCACTTGTATCAGATTCATAAGAACTCGAGTCATCTTCCAAACTGAAATACACACCGTTCTGAATCATTAGTATATATCGTTCGATACGCGAAAAATAGTACAACTCATTTAAAAAACTGTTGTTCAAGAAAAAAGTTTACAATCGAGTACATATAATTTGTTCTCTCTGAATTCTGAACTTTTTTTATTCATAAATAACGTGAGCAGTCTATTATTGCAAAGTTCAAATCATTAATTAGGGCTCATCATTTCAAACTTACTATTCATCGGGTTTTCCAGCGATCATAACTGAAGAATTATCTGAATCCCATTCCTTCTCAATATCGATTTCATCTTCGTCCTTCATCCAATCAATATAACCACGGATTCGATCTTCCTGAGAAAAATCATTTTTCATAATGAAATTCATAATAATCACATTTTCACCATTAACAGTACTATTTACACAGCAGAAATTTAGTTTCCACTTGAGACACAAAGTGATCAAACTACAAAACATTAAAACAATCACTTTTTATATTTTTGTTAATTACATCTTTCAAAAACATTTACCCTACTTCAAGATAGGTCGATTGAAAGATTTCAATTAATCTTATTCCAGAATACAAACCTGAGTCATCTGCTCATCGCGTAGAAACTGGCCACTGGTCCAATCACCATCTCCATAGGGGTAAATGATAGGATAGCATAGAGAATCCACAATTCGAAGATAGGAGAATATTGGTCGTGGAATGTTCTCCTTTTTCTTCTTGTAGTAGATGTTGAGGCCCTTCGGAAGTACTCTCTGGTTGACATCACACGTAAAAAAGAGCGAAACGAAGTCTTGTCCCAACTCCTGGCGGTAGACTTTCTCATGAGCGGGAAGTTTGGTGGTATCGACATCCCTCTTGTCACAAATCCGCATCATCATTCGTGTTTCGTCGAAACCTTGAGCAGATTCCCTCTTCACAACTTGGTCCATTCGTTTGTAGACTTTGGAAAGTGGGTGGTTCTTCTCAATACAATTGGCCAGATCGAATAGCAGCTGAAATATGGGATATTGAAATAATTATTGGTTTTTAACGTAAACAATAGTTTTGACTTTTTAAATACATCTACGATATTAATATTCGTATTTTGATCGATATTAAACATGAGTAATTACTAAACACAACAAATAAATTAGAGAGAAAGTTTACTGGAGAAATATTAGACTATAATTCGGACATTTATTGCCAAATTACGATATTTACAGTTGTAACTTAGTTGATGAAAAACGTGAAACGTGAGAAACATAAGAAACCGATGAATAATGACAGATTACTGTATTGGGAAGCTTAGAAATGAAATCGAGTATAATTTCGAATACTCTTGCAAAATTACGTTGTTTACAGCTGTATTTTGGTTGATGAAAAACGTGGAACATGAGAGAATACTACAAACTGATAAATGAAGAGAGATTACTGTATTGTGAAGCATAGAAATGAAATCGATTATAATTTCGAATACTCTTGCAAAATTACAATGTTTACAGCTGTATTTTGGTTGATGAAAAACGTGGAACATGAGAGAATACTACAAACTGATAAATGGAGAGAGATTACTGTATTGTGAAGCATAGAAATGAAATCGATTATAATTTCGAATACTCTTGCAAAATTACAATGTTTACAGCTGTATTTTGGTTGATGAAAAACGTGGAACATGAGAGAATACTACAAACTGATAAATGAAGAGAGATTACTGTATTGTGAAGCATAGAAATGAAATCGATTATAATTTCGAATACTCTTGCAAAATTACAATGTTTACAGCTGTATTTTGGTTGATGAAAAACATGGAACATGAGAGAATACAACAAACTGACAAACGGAGAGAGATTACTGTATTGTGAAGCATAGAAATGAAATCGAGTCTAATTTCGACTATTCTTGCAAAATTACGATGTTTACAGCTGTATTTTGATTGATGAAAAACGTGGAACATGAGAGAATACTACAAACTGATAAATGGAGAGAGATTACTGTATTGTGAAGCATAGAAATGAAATCGATTATAATTTCGAATACTCTTGCAAATTTACAATGTTTACAGCTGTATTTTGGTTGATGAAAAAACGTGGAACATGAGAGAATACAACGAACTGACAAACGGAGAGAGATTACTGTATTGTGAAGCATAGAAATGAAATCGAGTCTAATTTCGACTATTCTTGCAAAATTACGATGTTTACAGCTGTATTTTGATTGATGAAAAACGTGGAACATGAGAGAATACTACAAACTGATAAATGGAGAGAGATTACTGTATTGTGAAGCATAGAAATGAAATCGATTATAATTTCGAATACTCTTGCAAATTTACAATGTTTACAGCTGTATTTTGGTTGATGAAAAAACGTGGAACATGAGAGAATACAACGAACTGACAAATGGAGAGAGATTACTGTATTGTGAAGCATAGAAATGAAATCGAGTCTAATTTCGACTATTCTTGCAAAATTACGATGTTTACATGTGTATTTTGGTTGATGAAAAACGTGAACATGAGTACGATATTTACAGTTGTAACTTAGTTGATGAAAAACGTGAAACGTGAGAAACATAAGAAACCGATGAATAATGACAGATTACTGTATTGGGAAGCTTAGAAATGCAATCGAGTATAATTTCGAATACTCTTGCAAAATTACAATGTTCACAGCTGTATTTTTTCTTGCAAAATTACAATGTTTACAGCTGTATTTTGGTTGATGAAAAACGTGGAACATGACAGATGAAGAAAGGTTACTGTAGTGAAGAGCATAGAAATGAAATCGAGTATAATTTCGACTTTTCTTGCAAAATTACAATGTTTACAGCTGTATTTTGGTTGATGAAAAACGTGGAACATGACAGATGAAGAAAGGTTACTGTAGTGAAGAGCATAGAAATGAAATCGAGTATAATTTCGACTTTTCTTGCAAAAACTACGATGTTTACAGCTGTATTTTAGTTGATGAGAAACGTGGAACATGACAGATGAAGAAAGGTTACTGTAGTGAAGAGCATAGAAATGAAATCGAGTATAATTTCGACTTTTCTTGCAAAACTACGATGTTTACAGCTGTATTTTAGTTGATGAGAAACGTGGAACATGACAGATGAAGAAAGGTTACTGTAGTGAAGAGCATAGAAATGAAATCGAGTATAATTTCGACTTTTCTTGCAAAACTACGATGTTTACAGCTGTATTTTAGTTGATGAAAAACGTGGAACATGACAGAACATACTGATAAATAAAGAGATATTACTGTAGTATGAAGCATAGAAACGAAATCAAGTATAATTTCGACTTTTCTCGCAAAATTACAATGTTTACAGCTGTATTTTGGTTGATGAAAAACGTGGAACATGACAGATGAAGAAAGGTTACTGTAGTGAAGAGCATAGAAATGAAATCAAGTATAATTTCAACTTTTCTTGCAAAATTATGATGTTTACAGCTGTATTTTAGTTGATGAAAAACGTGGAACATGACAGAACATAACAAACTGATAAATAAAGAGAGATTACTGTAGTATGAAACATAGAAATGAAATCAAGTATAATTTCGACTTTTCTTGCAAAATTATGATGTTTACAGCTGTATTTTGGTTGATGAAAAACGTGGAACATGACAGAACATAACAAACTGATAAATAAAGAGAGATTACTGTAGTATGAAACATAGAAATAAAATCAAGTATAATTTCGACTTTTCTTGCAAAATTATGATGTTTACAGCTGTATTTTGGTTGATGAAAAACGTGGAACATGACAGAACATAACAAACTGATAAATAAAGAGAGATTACTGTAGTGTGAAGCATAGAAATGAAATCAAGTATAATTTCGACTTTTCTTGCAAAATTATGATGTTTACAGCTGTATTTTAGTTGATGAAAAACGTGGAACATGACAGAACATAACAAACTGATAAATAAAGAGAGATTACTGTAGTGTGAAGCATAGAAATGAAATCAAGTATAATTTCGACTTTTCTTGCAAAATTATGATGTTTACAGCTGTATTTTAGTTGATGAAAAACGTGGAACATGACAGAACATAACAAACTGATATATAAAGAGATATTACTGTAGTATGAAACATAGAAATGAAATCAAGTATAATTTCGACTTTTCTTGCAAAATTATGATGTTTACAGCTGTATTTTAGTTGATGAAAAACGTGGAACATGAAAGAATATAACAAACTGATAAATAAAGAGAGATTACTTTAATGTGAAGCATTGAAATTAAATCGAGTATAATTTCGACTTTTCTCGCAAAATTACAATGTTTACAGCTGTATTTTGGTTGATGAAAAACGTGGAACATGACAGAACATAACAAACTGATATATAAAGAGATATTACTGTAGTATGAAGCATAGAAATGAAATCAAGTATAATTTCGACTTTTCTTGCAAAATTATGATGTTTACAGCTGTATTTTGGTTGATGAAAAACGTGGAACATGACAGAACATAACAAACTGATATATAAAGAGATATTACTGTAGTATGAAGCATAGAAATGAAATCAAGTATAATTTCGACTTTTCTTGCAAAATTATGATGTTTACAGCTGTATTTTGGTTGATGAAATACGTGGAACATGACAGAACATAACAAACTGATAAATGAAGAGAGATTACTGTAGTATGAAACATAGAAATAAAATCAAGTATAATTTCGACTTTTCTTGCAGAATTACGATGTTTACAGCTGTATTTTAGTTGATGAAAAACGTGGAACATGACAGAACATAACAAACTGATAAATAAAGAGAGATTACTGTAGTATGAAGCATTGAAATGAAATCGAGTATAATTTAGATTTTTCTGACAAAAATACGATATTCGCAGCTGTATTTCAATTGATGAAAAACGTGGGACGTAAGAGAACATAACAAACTGACAAATGAAGA